>APFE031583036.1:6767-27427 GCA_000404065.3 Pinus taeda | reverse complement strand
ATCCGAAGGATGAGCTTATAACCAAGCAAATGTTATCCTCCTCAAGCTTGTCAAAAATAAAGAGGTACTTGCCAGAAATGGTGGGGGAAAAGGAGAAAAATGAACCTATTTGTTGTACTCTGTGTTTGAAAAAACTTTCCATCACTCTTGAACACGACACTTTTATCCACCTGGGTTGGGAAATCCTTTACCTAACAGTTAATCAAACCACTTTGAAAGTCTTCAACCGGTTTCCGAGTATTAAATTTGGGTCAACTGTCACCAAGCCATCTGCTGTGTCGTTGCATGTTCAAGAGGTCTGTGCAAATAAACCATTCACCTGAAAAATATTTGTCATCCATCATTGACCACCCCTGAGTTAGTTCTTGCTAAATATATTTCTTCAGACTTGATCTATGATTTCGTGTTATGGGCTTGCCTATGACGGATCGCTTTCTATCGACTCCAACTCATTATCTAGAAAGATGATCTAGAAATCATCAGTACCTTGGAATCTGCATGCCTCAATGGTAGGTTTCTTGCCTTTGATGACAGGTTACATCATTGACCTTCGATCAAAGGATTCTGTGACGTGTTCAACATCGACTCATTCATTCACATCTCATGGCTTGTACTGGGTACTTTGAGGGCCATTGACATTACTGGTGGTTCCTCTCACACTTGTTAACAGTTTACATCATTGGTTGGTAATCAAGTGGTTTCTCCCATGTTCAACTTCGACACATTCATTCACATGGGTAGAATCGTACTAGTTCGGAAAGTAGAAATGAAGACCCTGGATCTAGTTTCCACCATCGAGGCTGCGAGGAATTTTGTTATCACTATATAGTGGACTATTCATACAGATGACTGCGTCCATACTGTATCCATGTGTTCCTACTTGTGATGTAATACAAAATCATTCATGTATCAGAGCCGTTTTTAGATATTTCTTAGTCAGTTTTGATCTGAGTATGGGAATGCCTACCTCAGCAATGATATGTTCACATATATATATTTTGCATTGAATGTTTTTACAGGTTCGACCAGGGTATCCACAGGAAAATCCTTGAAATGATAAATTCCTTCACTCTTCTTAGATGATCAAAAAACCATCGTCATCTACTACAGACTTCGCACTTTAGGGGGCAATCTGTTACACAAAAAATTGTCACCATGACTTTCTACAGTTTGTGTGAGTCCATCAATACTCATACATACCTCCTTTTCAAGTCTTTAACCTCAGATCTTCATGTCAAGCCTTGAAAATGGGAGAAAGACCTTAAAAATATCTCAAATCTTGGTTTCGCACTTTCTCCTAGCATTGCCTGCAGTGCCGCACCTAATGGTCATGTTTCCTGCGAACCTGACCGCTCTGTATATTGAGTAATGAGTGTGAATCCCTGTAAAAGTTAAAAAGGCGTGAGTTCATCTTTAAAAACTCATCTTAGGTCACTTCTAGACACTTCTAGAAGGAATATTACGCTGGCAAGTCCGCTCCACCTTGGTTCATCCATTCCATAACTAAGGGAGCTAACTCCATGACATGAGGTGCATATCCCATTGAAGGAGGAACTTATCCCTTCAATGGTGGACCTGCAACTTCCTCCATTTGCACTATAAATTCATGCATTGGGCTGGTTGTAGAGGGGGTTGAAAGCTGAAGATTCTTGAGGGTAAATGTTGTTGAAACTAGGCTTCCTTTTCGAGCTTGTGAGAGGAGAGATCACATACCTTTCATGTCATTTGGGAAGTGAGTGAGGCTTGTCAAAGTAAAGGAGACCCCTGCTGGACCCTGGAAAGGACTTGTGCAACATCAAGGCAAAGGTTGTAAAGTTCTTTTATTCATAAAGTTAATACAATCAAGTTTGTTTTTCTCAATGAACTCTCTCTAATGGTTTGTTTTATGAGCTCCTTGATCTTCATAATGAACATGTTTTTTTATATGCAGGTATGCTTTGATGTGTGCTTGTTTGTGTATGCAAGTTATTAAACGAGAACTGCTTGAAGCTGTTGGGATAAAACTGCCTCAAACAAGCGTTGGACCGAGGTAGGGTCTATTACACTTCTTAGTATTCATTAATGAATTGAAACATGTTTAGATAAAAATAGGTTTGCTTGTGCTCTTTATTGCTAGATATCGTTAGATACTAGGGAGATCGGTCTTGTCTGCAAGAACGATTTATCCGGCCAACAACTAGAGGCCGAACCTCTTGGCAACTCCACATCTTAGTTCTAGCTCAGTTTGTGAGGCATACTCGGAGAAATCCTCAGAAGTCACGAGCTGACCTAGTACCTGACCCTGAAAAGATCATCAAAGAAAGAAAGGTATCACAAAAAGGAGCATCAGGATCAAGTGAACCTAAACAATCTTCTATACGTCTGCAAGAAAGGCGTGTAATAGAACAAATACATGTTGAGAGTATAGCCTCTAACACTAGTAGAGAAGAAAATTTTTCAAAGGTTCATAAAGCTCCTTATTCTTTAGGTTCTCCTTTTGCTTTAAGCCCAAAGGAAACCTCACCTCCTATTCCCCATACTCTTTTAGTCCTGTCAGTCACTCCCCAGCTCTCCATCTTTCAGACGGCCAGCACTCTTCTATCCACCACAGCCATGGCAGGTCCACAAGCTCTCACCAAAATGGAAAGAATCATAGCTGCTAGGTATGGGCCTCTAGTACTCCCCACTCCTTTGAATGCAATGCCTACTGGAGAATATCATAAATACATGCCTAAGTTCACTGGGACTAAGGGAGACGTTACAGCTGAAGAACATCTTGATTCCTTTTATAGCTATGCTGATAATCTAGATATTAGTGAAGATGATGTGTGGATGAGAGTATTTTTCTAGAGCCTAGATGGAGAGGCTAGAAAATGGTTCAGAGAATTGACCCCTAGATCTATAATAGATATTGAGGCCTTAGATAATGTTTTCCTAAAGCATTGGGGGGATAAGAAAGATCTGCTCTACTATCATACTGAGTTTGGGAACCTGAAAAGGGAAAATGGAGGGTCACTTTATGATTTCAATAAAAGGTTTAATCGCATGTACAGCAAGATACCAGCTGAGGTGAAAGCTACCCCTACCTCTGCTAAACTCACCTATGCCAATGCCTTCGATTTTGACTTCTGTCTACTATTGAGGGAGAGAAGATGTGCTTCTTTGGCTTAAATGTAGGATGTAGCCTTAGAGGTAGAATCCAACATCATGGCTACAGAGAAACTCAATGGACATGTTGACCGAAGGAGGTAGAGAGGTGAATCTTCCTCATCTTTAGACCCCAAGATAGAGAAGATGACCAAGATGATAGAGTCGCTAGCCTCTGAAATCTCCAAATTAAAAGTGGAGTAGCACCCAGTGAAAAGAAGAATTCCTAATACCTTTTCTCCTCGAAATCTGAATCCATATAGAAGAGCAAATGAGCAGATGCAGATCATGCAAAGAAGCACAGATGCCAATGAAGACCAAAGGGTGAAGACCCCTTTCTAGAATGTAGTCATGGAAGAGGAGAAGTTTGTAGAAGATGATGAGATCCATTGCATGGAAGACAAAGGTAATGCCTCCTTTTTGACCTTGGCTAACTATGAAGAGTCATTACTCAGGGACCAGACCAGCCAAGAGTGCGATGGTGGGGTTGTTCTGCAAACCGAAGATCAGCAAAGATATAATCTAAGGTTGAATATGAACAATGCCAAGGAAACTCTTGTTCAAAGAGTTGTTGTCCTTGCAATACAACAAGCTAACAAGCAAAAATGACCAGCAGCTAATCCCATCCTTCTAAAAGCTCCAGCTCAAGAGGTAAGAGGCCCTGACAAGTCCCCTTCTCCCTTCAGTTTTGAATCAGAAATCTAGAAGCTGAAAATATCTATACCTCTGGTTGAACTGGTGAAAAATGAAGCCTTTAAGAGACCCATCCTTGAGGCCCTTGAGCTTAAGTCCACACAAGCATCAAATGACTATGTGAACTTACAAGATGACAAACCTGCAATTGTGCTTAACCCAATGACTAAACCTTCTGATGACAATTCCCCATCATTATATTTCTCCTTGACTATTCATGACAAAATCCTTCACAACTGTCTGTTGGACATAGGTGCCAGCCATAATCTAATGCCCAAGGCTGTCATGGATGAGTTGGGCCTTGAAATCACTAGGCCTTATCATGATTTGTTTTCTTTTGATTCTAGAAAGTTGAAATGTTTGGGGTTAATCAAAGATCTAGCCATCACCCTATCTCAACTGCCTATGAAGAGCATGATGATGGATATTGTGGTATCAGATGTGCCCCTAAAGTTTGGCATGCTTCTTTCCAGAGGATGGATCAAAAGGTTTGGAGCAACGTTACAAAATGATCTATCCTATGCTATTTTCCCAGTTTTTGGAGGTGAAAGTAGGAGATTATACAGGGAAGCTCAGTTAGCTTATATCATCAGTGATGAGAAGAATCCCACTAATCACCCCATCTATGCTATTGAGACTAATTTTGGATATTGTATTCTCCAAATTGAAGAATCCTAGTTGGCCTCCATGCAACTCAGCAAACCAGTTTGTCAGATCACAGAGGAAGAAGGCCCACAAATTTGGGACATGTTCCTTGATGGAGCTTTCTCTAGGGAAGCTGTAGGAGCAGGTGTAGTTCTGGTATCCCCTCACAAGAATGCATTCATTTATCTTTCAAACTAACTTTTCAGGTCACAAATAATATAGCAGAATACGAGGCTTTGATCCTAAGCTTGAACACTGCTAAAGAAATGGGCATCAAACATCTTAATGTGTTTGGAGATGCAGACCTTATTATTCAACAGGTGAATACGACATTCCAAGCAAGGCATCCCAGGCTGAAAGCATACAGAGATAAGGTATGGAGGCTCAAGGATTCTTTCAACAGCTTTAGTATTTCATACAACCCTAGGGCAAAAAACCAGCTTGTTGATTCCCTTGTTGTGTCTACTAGTATGTGTGTCCCTCCTTTGCCTCCTAGATTGACTTATGAAGTTCAAGTGAAATACAGACCATCATTACCTGACAATGTCAAGTATTGGAAAGTCTTTGAAGATGATGATGAAGTCAATAGGTTTCTACAAGTCATTGATGAGTTCTCTGAAATGAAAATTGATCAAGATAATGAAACCATGGAGGAATGCCATCAGTCCCTGGCTGAGAAACATAATTGGTCAAGATAGCATTGTATAACTGCCTAGTAACCATATACCCAAAGGGCTGGTACCTCTAGAGAGGTTGTTTGATCATAATGATGTACCGTATAAGCCTGCCTAGAAAGAGAATGAATCTATAGTCCATAGACATAATATAGGGAATCCAGATCACCCAAAGTACATAAATCTGTCCACTCACTTGTCAGCTACCCAAAGTTCTAAATATATCAACCTGATGAAGCAATTTGCTGATGTCTTTGCCTAGGAGTACAGTGACCTTAAAACTTATGACAAGAACATCATCCAGCATAGGATTCCACTGGAGAAAGACACCATCCCTTTTAAGCAGAAGCTGAGACCTATCAGCCCTCTACTACTACCATTGATTGAAAAAGAAATTAAGAAACGGTTGGCTACCAAGATCATAGTCCCCCTAAGGTATTCAAAATGGATAGCTAACTTGGTGGTAGTAAGGAAGAAAAATGGAGAAATCAGGCTTTGTGTTGACTTCATAAATCTGAACAAGTGCTCTAAGAAAGACAACTACCCCCTGCCCAAGATGGAACATTTGCTACAAAGAGCTTTAGGGGCTAGAGTCATGTCTTTCTTAGACGGTTTCTCAGGTTACAATCAGGTTGTTGTACACCCAGAGGATCAAGAGAAGACTGCCTTCACTGCTCCTTGGGGCACTTTCATGTAATCCAAGATGCCTTTTGGACTGATTAATGTTGGGGCTACTTCTCAGAGGGCCATGTACATAACCTTTGTGGGAGAGAAGGACAAGTTTATCCTGATTTACCTTGATGATATAACAGTTTTCTCCAGCAACCACAGGGATCATTTACAGCATCTAAGGAAGGTGTTCCTTAAGTGCAGAAGGTTTGGAGTCTCAGTAAATCCCAAGAAGTCATAGTTTTCTCTGGAAGAAGACAAACTTTTAGGAAATATTGTTTCCGTTACAAGTGTCAAGATTGATCCAGAAAGGGTTCAAGCAATACAGACATTGTCCATCCCAAGGTAAAAAAAGGACATTCAATCTTTTCTGGGTAAGATTAACTTTGTGAGGAGGTTTGTTCCAAATTTTGCAAAACTAGTGAAGCACATCACCTCCATGCTAAAGAAGGGGTCAAAGATGAAATGGATAGAGGCTGCAAGAATATCTTTCGAAGCCATCAAAAGAGCTATCATGGAGGCTCCCACCTTAGTCAGCCCAAACTACACCAAGGAGTTTTATATTGTCTCTTTTGCTTCTTATGATACACTTGCAGCAGTCTTGTTGCAGAAAAATGATGAAGGTATAGAACACCTAGTTGCCTTTTTCAGCAAAACTTTGAGGGATGTTGAATTAAGGTATGACCTCATTGAAAAACAGGAATATGACCTCATAAAGTCTTTAAAAGCATTCTGAATCTACATCCTGCACTAAAAATTTGTTGCCTATGTACCTTCAGCTTCGGTAAAGGATGTCCTAACACAACCAAATGATGATGGAAGAAGGGCCAAGTGGATTGCAAAACTCATAGAGTTTAGCATAGAAGTGAAGCCCACCAAACTTGTCAAAGGCCAGGGGTTGGCTCAACTTATGGCTGAGGAAAATTGCAGACTGTTGGACATAAATTGCATAGGTGTAGATTCAGGTGTTGAACAGGCAAAGGAAGAAACAGAGGAACAGGGGCAGAACCAGTCATTGGCTGAGAATTTGGCTACTTTTGAGTGGTATTCTAGTATAGCTCAGTTCTTGTTGAAGCTAGAAGTCCCTCCAAGGCTTAGCTCAAGTCAATCCAAGACCATTAAGCTTAGATCATCCAATTTTTGTATTAATAAGAACCTGCTTTATTGGAGGGACCCATTTGGAATCCTCTTAAGATGTTTGGACAAAGAACAATCTGTGGAAGTGATGCACCAGCTTCATTCTAGCATTTGTGGAAGGCATCATCATTGGAAAACCACAACCCAAAAGATCCTAAGGGTTGGGTATTGTTGGCCTACTCTATTCTCTGATGTGTTTTCATTTGTGAAGTCTTGTGACAAATACCAAAGGTTTGCAGGAAGACAACAGCTAAAATCTTTGCCCCTGAAGCTAATACACACCCATGGTCCCTTCCAGCAGTGGGGTTTAGATTTCATAGGGGAAATTAATCCACATTCTAGTGGCCAGAATTGGTGGATCTTAGTAGCCACTAACTATTTTACCAAATGGATTTAAGCCATACCCACTAAGAAGGCTAATCACGAGGTTGTCATGAAGTTCTTAACCGAGAACATCTTCACTAGATTTGGATGCCCAGCCAAACTAGTTATTGATAATACAGCAGCTTTTAGAGCGAAGGAATTGGTGGGCATGTGTGAATAAATGGGTATGAATTAGTGCATTCTACCTCATATTATCCTCAAGGCAATGGCTTAGCAGAATCATCCAATAAAATCCTGGTAAGCATAATCAAAAAATTGTTGGAAGACAATAAACCGAACTCGGATTCCAAGCTGAAGTTTGCATTGTGGGTTGATAGAGTTACCACTAAGAAGTCCATAGGAAACTCTCCATTCAAGCTGGTGTATGGTACTGAAGTTGTTTTTCCTATCCATTGACCCTCCCTATGGCTAAGTTCATGCAAGAGGAGCTAGATGAAGGGGATGACATGGCAAGGAGGATGAGTGACCTAGTCGAAGTTCACCAGATCAGGGATCAACTGATTGAGAAGTCAATAGTGCATCAAAAGAAGATCAAGGAGGTCTTTGGTAAAAATTCAAAGATGGACAGTTTTCAGGTTGGTGACTAGGTTCTAAAATGGGATGCTTTAAAGGAAAAGAAAGGAAACCATGGTAAATTTGATGCCTTATGGATAGGACCGTTTATCATTGCTCGAGATCAGAAGAACAATACTTTCACCTTGCAAAACTTAGAGGGGGAAGGTGTTTTTGATGGCCCAGTCAATGGGAGGTTTTTGAAACTTTATTTCGTTTAAGGCTTTAGAGCCTTGGTATTGTAAATATGTTTTTCAGTTTTATTTCATACTAGTTAGACTCCATGCCCAATGGAACACTTTGTAATAGGTTTAATCTTGTTGTTTACTGGAAAGATAGTGGTCTGCAGTTCTTGAAACCTCAAAGGGAGGCTTTCATCCCCAGAAGGAGCTAGTGTTAGCCCTGAGGTGCAACGCTGACATTTTGAAGGCTAAAGGAAGGACAGGGGTTATTTTGTTGTCGGGAAGAGGGTCCCACACGGGCCTTTACACCACCTTCCTCACTCTTCCACTTACCTTTCATTCCACCCGTTTCCTAACCCAACCCTCACATCTCGACGAAATCCCCTTTTCACCATAAGCGTTAAGCGAATTAACCCAAAAACCCCGAAAACCTTATTTTCCCGCCCATACGTGCCCTTCACACATTTCCCGAGGACATCTTGTACCATCATGTCCCTCCACCATTGATTTTCCCCCGTCGATCCAATGGCCCACGTCTCACCCAATCAATGAAACATGCTCGATCATTCCCAACCGTCAGATCACCCCCACCAGATCTGACGGCTATTGCTCATATCGCACTGGCAACTAGCGAGGAGAGTACCAGCCCGATCAGGACAGTTTTTCTCTCTCTTCCGCTGTGATGTGGCATCCACTGAATGGAATTGGGCGGACTCCGCCATTTAACACCTACCACCCGATGCCCTTCCGATAAAAACCATTACTGCCCGATCCAAACCACCCCAGGGTGTTATCACCCATGCATCTCCTCCGCCGATCTTCTCACTAGAGATCTAATGGCCCAGACATGTTACGCTCCCACCACGACCTCAAGCCTCCTGTGCACCATCTCCACCGTACATTCCCCTTGGTCCGACGGCCCTCATTCATGCCCACTCCCGACCGTCCTCCACCTCTCTGTCACTTCTCTGACCATCCGATTTGGCACGTCCGTCTACCCATGCACCTTATACCCCACTCCCTATCTATTATCTGAAGAAGAAGGTGGTTAACTCTGTCAATCTGATGACAGTCATACCATTGAACCGAATTAGAAAAAATCATGGCCGAAGGAAGAAGGACACAGCACAATCCAGCGAACAAAATTAAACAGTCATGTAGCTCCACTACCATAATCAAGCCAACTGCCTCACAGGACAACACAGTACCAGAATTGATTAATGTTTTCATGATTGGGTGGTCGAATAATACAAGCTTCTTTTGTTGTTACATGTTCAATGTCCATTTCCCTTATGTTCTAGACTTCACCTGGATTTTATTCGTGCTTTCTCCTATGTCTAATGCTAGATAACTGTCATCTTATCTCTGCATTGGTGAATTGGATTTGCTATTGAATAGGTCATCTATGTTTCTTCTATATCTAACGCTAGATAACTATCATCTTATCACCGCTTAGATAGATTAGATTTGCAAGCTTCATTTACTGGTCGCAGCTGGCCATCATATGTTATGTATGTATCTACTAGTGTGGTTAGTATTCTTCATTTATTCACTTAATCTGCAAACTATTGAGCATTAGTGGTCTAAAGCCTTGTAGGTTGAGGGTGTTCATGCATGTCTGGAGTGAAAACAGAGTTGAAGTGGTTATCTGGCTTGAACCAAACCATCGTCCATTCCAATAGTTCCTAGAACAATATTGAAGATTATATGTTACCAAGCATCTTTGAGCTACAACCTAGGAGAGTTTCCTAGAGTGCTAACAAGGCCACTTACTTCTCACTGTGATGATTGGGATGATAATTGATGACCAATTTGACCCTAGGCACCCCCTTGCAAACTCCCTATTGGGACGGGGTCCCTTGGGTCAAATTTTGATAAAATATTGTAAAGTCTCCACATTTTGAGGAGCAAAGCACGCAACACGCAGGTCAATAGGAGTCAAGTGGTTTTAGGAAGGTCAAAACCCCTTATATTTTGGTATTGTTTTGAGATCTACCCATGGTTTACGGACCATGGTATTGTAATAGAAAAATGTATACAAAAGGGTGTCTTAGCGAGTCTAAGGATATAACCTAATGAATAGAATGGGATTTTGATATGTTATGATTCTGTGTGATCTTTCTGTGTTTTGGCGAAGAGGAAGGCTCCTGCAGTTGAGTGCAGGGAGACCTTGGTAAGTCCGCAGTTGAGTGCGTGGGCCCCTACAGCTATATGCACAAGGTCTGGAAAGTTTGTATAAGGAATATTTGAAGTAATAAACGATATTTGAAGCAATTCTTTGTCTATTTTTATATACTTTTGTATTTTTGTATTTTCATGCAATCAAATGACATTTATCTGTATTTTTTCTTAAGCACTCTGGAAAGATCTAGATCTATTATCAAATCGATTTTATTGGTAGCATGGTTCTAATGAATAGAATCAATATTATGGTGATCACTTAGTCGTGTAGTTTGAGGATGGATCATGTGTACAAGAGTTGTTGTATTGATCAAAATCTATGATCTTGTGTGAAGAACACATGCATTGATCAAAATGGTGCATCTGGTATTTTCCTTAGTTCTAGATTGTGTTCTGGGACAAATGAGAGCACAAGTGTTGTTGTAGCGATCAAATGTTTTTTCAAGATGAAAATATGTCAAGTACGCCCTATACAACTGTTTGTGGTTGATATTTATAGAACTACATATGTGATCAAAACAACTAGTGTGTCACGATCTCAGTGAATCAATGGTGAAAGTATTCGATGGATCAAATCAATATTGGAGTCATGGAATGGATTAAGGAATAAAGTTACAAATTCGTATGTTGAATCTATATGAAGAGCATATGTGATCAAGGATCGATTTAGTATAGGTAGAAAATTCCTAATGACATAATTCCAAGTGAGAGTAATGAGGAACGGCCACCATCTATTAATGGAATCTAGCACTTTTCTAATCTGGTGAGTGATTGGGTATAATTTCATTCCCTTTCTTGGTCACTACAATCAAATTGATCTAATGTGAAAAGTTGATCTTAAACTGACTAATCATGTTTTAGTGATCTGAAGTCGATTTGAAGCCAATTATTGTGTAGAGTGCTAAAATTTACCTCGCACATTTTAGGCATCTGAATTGGGTACTTACGACTATTTAAAAAGTGACTTGAGGCGATGTCAAGTTAATCAATCATATGCAATGGTATGCTAAATTAATCTGATGTGTAGCATTATCTTTGTACAAGCTACAGAGGATCGAACTTTTGTGGATTAGTCTTATGAGGCCAGTTTATGAAGATGGTGTTACAGTGACTAGTACCTTACTACGCTTTAGAATTTCTAGGGACATTGTTGATGATATAAAGTTTGGAGTTGTCTTAGAGGTTGACTGGGTTGTTGCTTGACATTCCACATTGCATTTTTGAAGAATAAGTGTTAACAACATGTGTTAATTGTTGAAGCTCTCTATTTGGTTACAAGGGTACATTGCTCAGTTACTAATGATGTGTTGTTTCTATTGAGTTAAATCATTGTTATTTTTTGTTGCAAGTGTATGACCTTCTTGAGTTTTTTCCAAACTTGTAATCTTCCCACTAAGCTCATAATGGATAATCAAGATTTCTCTTGTTGACAATGAGGTTGAAGATTATGTATTACCTAAGATTACGGGGTGATAGATACATTTCTTGTTGATTTGAAGATGCCATGCATATCTAAGTTGGTGGTTTGCTAAGGTATGGTTTTATGAGCCTTTGTGAGTCAAAGTATGATTCTAGGTTTGACATTGAATATTTTGTTGAGCAGTAAGCATGTTTTATTGAGTTGTTTTGTGAGAAGAGAAATTTTGTATTGGTGTTGATGAATTCGTGTTAGTGTTGCAGAATGACAAAGTTATATTATTGAGTATAAAAGTTTATATGGTTTGATTTTTGTATGTTGAGTATGAGAAGAGGTGGATCCATTGTAAAAATTGATGAAAAAAGGTCCACTAGTGATATAAATTTTGGTGCCTTCAAGGCAAGTGGTGATTTATTAGGGAGGGAGTAGTGGTTTATTTCAGGTGGGTGCATAAGAACAACTTGGGGGTTGGTTCCTCCAATAGATCGGTGTCTAAGAATTTTGTAAGAAGTGGCTGCTTCCATGAGGTCAGTGTCTGAGGTGAGTGGGTCCTCTCTGATGTTTGAGGTTGGTTCCTTACAAGTTAGTGTGTGCAAATTGGTTGGTGCCAATACATTGTAAAAGAAACTTGAATTAAGAAAAAAAAATACAAACATTCATAGGTTTTTCTCCTAGAAGTATTTCCACCTAAAATATTTGTGTCACATGTATATGTTTTTCATGGTGCTTCTTTGTTGTTTTGTGTTTCTCTTTCATGATTTGATGATGAATGGAGAAATGGTTAAAACTAGTAAAAATTAATAACATCATTGTCGAAATACTAATTCACCCCCCTCAATATTTCCAATGGGTAGTAGATCACATGATCATTCATTCCATGCAAATACCTTAATACTCTTTTTATAGTATATATATACTCTTTTCCAAGTGTTTCCATGTGTCTACTCAATACTACCATTGCAAGAGAAATATTCGGTCAAGTGAAAACCATTGCATGCATCAGATTACCTATAACACATGAATATGGAACACAAGCCATGTCCTCTTTTTCTTCCCATGTGTCATCTATAAATAGTTATTCTCACATCAATAGGAATTGGTAGATTTTACCAATTTATAATATTGTATGTTGAAATGCTTCAAAATTGTTTCAATATACATCCTTTGTTTCACCTAGAGTTTTCTAAATGTGTGGTCTCTATTGATTTCCATTTCAAGAATGAAATGTGCAACATCTAGATTATTCATGTTGAATTTGGAGGATCGTTGCATCTTCACTTCCTTGATTGCATTCATATTGTTTTTTACTAGTAACATGTCATCAACATACAACACTACATTTATGAAACACTTGCCTTTCGACTTGAGACATACACAATGATCTAGATGGATTCTCACAAATCCTAATACTTGGATGTATGTATTGAAATTATGCTACCACATCATGGGGATTTCTTTAGACCATAAAAGGACTTCTTTAGTGACCTATAAACTAAAATGGATATTTGTTATAGACATTATTGGGCACTTCAACCCCAATCACAAATGTCCATAAGCTGAGAGCTCTTAAATCCCTAAAAGGGTTGCTTCACTGCCTAAAGGAACAAGGTCAACTGATTACATCATCTCCCAGAAGTTCTCCACTGAAAACTGCTCATAAATGGTAAAAACTGGACCATACTGAAAGCTCCATGTAGAGGGTGCAATGCATATCACCTTTCCCACCTTCCCAATGTACAGGGTGTGATGCATACTGTTTTTCTCCTCTGTAGGGTGCGATGGTCGAGAATGGACAAATGGTAGGGACTAAAATGCGAGATGGAAGATCATGAAATCTTCCAGAAGCTTCCCCTCTAACACTTGCCACTCCATTTTCGACCAGGGATGAGTAAGAGATCTTCATTCTCCAAGTGGAAGCAAGAACCATCAAAGAGAAGGCACTAATCAAGATCCCAAAAGATGACTCACCTCTTTGTAATCATCTATATATGGATCCCTCATCACAGAGATCCAGAGGCTGGAATTTTGTAACTTATAGAGAAGTGTTGCTGGTATTCTGGTGTACATTCACAGTGTTGGGTGATCTAGCTTTGCTTGAGGTGAAGAAGGGCTTCTTAGCTGGAGGATGATGCTGGGTCAGAGCACATGGTTGTAATCTTCTTGCTACTTTTCATCTGAATAAAACTATTCTTGTTTCCTTCCATATTCTTGTGTACTTGTTTGTATATGCTTGTATATGGTTAATGCACATCTGATCCTCCATTATTTATGAACTTAGATCCTTGTTTCTTGCATAGTAGTATGTTGCTATGATTCTACAAGTCCTTTTGAAGCTGAGCAGACAAAGAGCAAGCAACAAAACTCTATCAAGAAGGAGAGGAAATCGAGTGCAAGACTCAGGTTGGCCCCCTTGGTTCTCCTCCCATCTATTTTTCATAAAAGGAATCAATAGTAGACTTTGATTGTTTGTTTCTAAGATATCCACCCATCTTAGTGGGAATAGCAGCATCTGTGTGGACATTATTCCCGTATAACATGTAGGCAGGTATGGCAGACGGGGATGTGGATAGGCTCGATTGATTAGTGGGAATGAGAAGGGTACAATGTGTTAGAGAGGAGGGCATGAAAACTGAAGGTGGAAGGGAGAGCACACGTACGACAGACGGGGATCAACTGAACAACGACAAGGAGAAGGGCACAAGACTCTTTAACACAGGTAACATCATGACGGACAGTGAAATTCAATGCGGGAGGTATGGTGGATGGGCTTGATTGACCAATAGGAAGGAGAAGGTTACAACGTGCCAAAATGGAGGGCCTCAAAACTAAAGGCTGAAGGGAGAGCAGTATGGCAGGATGGCGTGTCATAGAGGCATGTAGAAATAGGCAGGTGGCCGAGACATGCGTCAAAACTAAAGGCAGAAGGGAGAGAAGTATGGCAGGGTGGCATGTCATAGAGACATGTAGAAACACGCAGGTGGCTGAGACATGGGCAACAAATTATTTCAAAAGATGACAATATTATATTTGGTGGGAGAGAAAACACATGTAGAAATGTTATTGGTTGGAAGGGCAAAATCCAAGCATTCTCATTGGCTAGGGTGAACAATGTTTGCCCACCCCAAGCGAGCAAAGAAAGCGCCTGTCGCGTAATTATTCTTGAGTTATCAATGACAATCAAAGACCTTACTCTCTATGCATTTAAGTCAATTCTTGTTGTTCCTTGGGATTAAGGATAATATTTATGTACCTTCCACCTCTGCTATAATTAAAATTCTTATCAATTGGGGCAAAAGTTATAAGTTTATTCATTTATATCATATATAAATAGAATTTTACTCAATGTTATAAGAATGAGCATAACAATGTGTACAAAGAGGAAAATTTTGAAAAAATCCAAGCAAAAAAGGAATTGACCAAAAAATACATAAAATATTAAATTAAAAAACACATATTCATGCACATCCAAACAAAAAAACTAGTTGACTAAAAAATACATAAAATACTCAAATTTAAAAACACATATTCATATAAATCCATAACCCAACCATATATACATTTAGATAAATTCTCATAAAATCAAAATACTTACTGAAATACATTTCTAAACCAAAATACATCAACCAAAGACTGATATTGAAAAACTGTAATTGTATTTATCTACCAAATTTCATCTTTACGTGAATTCCCACAACTTAAACAATATTTTCTATAAAACAAAGTTGTTTAGAAATAAAAAGAGACATAATTGAGGCGTCACAACAAAGGATGAATGTTTGGGATCGAAGGATATCTAAAATATTAAATTTTGAATATCGTACTTTGTGATGATCAGTTGAATGATGGAGCAGACTGGAATTTGATGAAGAATCGGAGCTTTTTAATCATAATGGAGTTGAATCCAGTCATTCAAATATTTTTATATGCCAAATTCATGGCAAAGTCATCACTCCAGTAATCTTAATTGCTACAGTTGTTAGGTAAGGGCTAACGAGCTTGCCATAGGGCATTAAATGCCTTGGTACATGAAGACTATATAACAAAATAACACACAGTTTTTATTTTTAATTTATGTAGCCACTGAGACTATGTGTTATTTAATTATATAGCGTGCATGTACCAAGGCATTTAATGCCCTATGGCAAGCTGGTTAGCTATTGCCTACTAATTATAAGACATTCCAAATTTTGATTAAGTCTTTTGATAAATCAATGATATAACCGTGTAGTAGGTTTCCTTTCCATTAAGCATCTATTATTAACCTGCAATGGCTCCTCCACTCGAGGACTACATGCAGTTGTTTCTGAGATCTTTGTCGTATTAGCGAGCATATACTAGCTTGACTGTCATTCCATGTGACGTGTGTGTTAGGATATCAATAAATGACATAGTTTTGAATTGAAAACTGATGTACCACTATATTTATGGGACAATCTGATTTTTAACTGTCACACGGCATTTCAAATTTTGAATGCACTACCTCTGAAAGTTTTGATGAACCAGTGATATGACCGTTTGACAAGTATGCCTCTCATTTTTTCACACGTATGCGTGATATGGTTGCAGAAGAAAAAGACAAGACGTCAAACAATTATCTTTAAGCTTCAATTATTGTTGCAGAAGATAAAGACGAAGATAAAGACAAGACATTAAGCAATTACTTTCAACTTAAATGGCCCCTTCATTGGAGGACTGCATACAGTTCTTTCTGAGGTTTCGGATCAGCGAGCATATTCACCATTGCACCTTACTCTTCACGTGTCATTCCATGCTAAGTGTTAGGATTTGTTATATAAAATTTCTTATCATACAACCCTAAAGTAAATTGTGTTTAGCTCAGTTAATTTGGATAAATTATTATTGCTATTTTTAGACAAGCTCAGTTAATTTGGATAAATTAATACTGTTATTTTTAGACAAGCTCAGATAATTTGGATAAATAATTATTGTTATTTTTAGGCGATGTTACAATTTTACTTGGTGGCTATGTTATCGTGGGAATTTGATAATTTATTTTCAAGAAATCCAATTCTGGAGCACTCAAAATGGCTAAATTATTTTCAAAATTTGTTATTTTCAAGAAAACTAATTCTGGGAGTGTTTGAATTTATGTTTCGATGGTGGAAATTTAGCACCATCCATACAGAATCCCTAAAGCACCCAAAATTTTGAAATTCAAGTGAGGTAATAGGGACTTGTAAATCTTGAAGTTCAAGGGAGGTAATAGGGACTTGTAAAACTTTTTGCCAGATTTTTTTTTAAATCCTGCCAATTTCCATGGTTTTGGGAGAAATTGTGGCGACTTTAGACTATCTAAATTTAATATTTGCTATGAACCTTGTTTAATAGTTTCAAAACTTAACCTGTAGGATTAGCTCAATT
This sequence comes from Pinus taeda, assembly GCA_000404065.3. Taxonomy (NCBI): domain Eukaryota; kingdom Viridiplantae; phylum Streptophyta; class Pinopsida; order Pinales; family Pinaceae; genus Pinus; species Pinus taeda. The sequence continues at coordinate 10,385 of APFE031583036.1, read as the reverse complement.
AGTCTAAATTATTAAATACCTCTTTAATAAAAAGTCACAAAATGAATTTTCTTAGAGATTCTTAAAATTAGACTCTGCTCATAAACCTACCCTATCCATGTATTCTTTTTGAGTGAACCTGCTTAAATATTTCAGAAAAATAGCTTCCAATCTTATTATTATTAAATCTAAGTAATCAGATCCCTTAAAAATCGAAACCATAATTCCATTCCTTTTTCCTTATACTCTTCAGGATCTAACGAGGTTGCTTGAATGGTCACATGTTAGTGCATTACACTTCTGAAGAGTGTTGACCTGTTAACTGATATGAATTTCAAGACCTGTTTCGACTATTATTAGAATCGTATATATGGGTAGCTTCTGGTCTCAACAAAGACATGAACATGACTGCAACAACAAGAATACATTTGTATTTCCAATTTCTTTGCTGCAGCCTCCAAAGGAGACTCATTAACAATCTTAAAACTTTTTTTTTCAAGGTTTTGGTCTATCGTCATTGGCTAAAAAAAGTTGAGACTAATCGAAGTTTTAGAGTTATTTTTATATTTCATGGGAAACTGTAGTTTTGGCTTCATTATGACGACCCAATTTTGAGATAAAAGATAAAATGGATGAGATAAAACTTCACTTACATTTGGCCGAATTCCAATATAAATCAAACGTTCATTAAACAAGCGCAAAATAAAAACCTCACGCAGCACAGAAAAGTCAAGAACTTTTATTTTAACCTGGATTTAATTATATGATTCATTAATAGATATTTGAAAACCCATTAACAGTTCAAAGTCCAGAAGACCATCTCATATAATCAATAACTTATAAGACTCAAATTAACAAGACACGGTCATAAACTATGCTATTTCAATATAGAGATTAAATGTATATATATCGATATTAGCCCCTCCGAGGAGGAAGGAAGTACTAGTCCATTATGTCTAAATTGGGCAACAAATAATTTTCAATTTTTTAGTTTATCAATACTTTGTAATAAAATGGAAAAAACCAGGTAACCGATAATTTGCAACTTTTTAGTTCATCAATATTCTGTAATAACATCATCTAAACATGAACATTAGAATTGCAAAACCCTACAAATTTAACTGAGTGCTTCAGAATCGAAATTCCTACCCTGCTGTCAAAGTCTTAATGTCACTGCACCCGTCTTAATTCGATAGTCTCTTCCCTAAATCGAACGGGCAATAGCACTGCTGTTTTCCATAGACATTTGAATGCTGAACTTTGTGGGATGTGCAGTTGAATGGTTCTGTAAATGTAAACTTTTCCATGTCTGCCGGACACCCTACATCTGCGCGACATTATTTTTTAAATAATGTAATATTGTAAGTTCAATGCACATTCATTGATCTTAAAGCAGCATTATTCAGAAGATGCTCAATGGATCCCACACAATCGCAATGAGAAAGCTAGCCTGAGAAACAGTGGTAGGTCCACGACAACACACTAATTATGGATCTGTTCTCTACTTTTGTGGATTTTTTGTGGTGTAAGATTGTATTAAGTAGTAATTATTTTTGGCTTTTTTCCTGGATAGAGTTTTTTTTTTTTTAGATTTTGTCTAAAATTTAATTAGAAAGTAGAAAATTTTATTTAAAATTAAATTAGAAGAAAACTGAGAAAATTATAACTTAAAAGCGTTAACTTTTTACAATTTTAGTAGTTCAGGGATTTTTATATGTAGAGTTTTTATTGATTATAGTTTTGTACTAGTTGTAAATTTAAATTTTATAATTGCACAAAAATTAAACTGTCAAAAATATATTACTTTTACTTTAATATTTGATATATTTTTGCTATTGATTTTGTTTAAGATTTAATTAAATTTTGAAAATTCTCGATATAAGTCAGAAAGTGGTTAATTTTAACTTGAAGTTATTGATTTGGCTTAATCTTAATCGTAATATTCCATATATTTATACATGTTGAGTTCGTATTGAGTATATTGTTTCATTTTTTTCAAATCTTGTTGTTGTATGGCCTTGAACCCTCAAAAATATATATCTTTCCCTTACTCATCCTTGTATTTTTCTTTTTGAAATTTAATTAGAAATTACAAAATATTGTCTAAAATTATGTGAGAAATTTGGAAAATCTTAATTTAGTTGTTGATTTTGCACAAGCCTAGTATTCTAGGGACTTTTACATGTTGAGCTAGTATTAAGTATATTGTTAATCTTCCTTCTAATTTTGTTTTTATATATAATTTTGAACACTAAGAAATATCTTGGAATTACTCCCTAAGTAGATTTTTTCTATTGATTTTACCTAAATTTAAATAAAAATTTAGAATATTTAAAGTAAAATTGAATTAGAAAGTTAAAAAATAATAACTTGAAATTATAATCTTAGTATTGAAATTATATTGTTGTATTAGTTTGGCACAACTTTACATGCTAGAAAGTATCTTACCCTTACTCAATGGTTAAGAAGTCATTTGCTTAAGTACACAACAACAAAGAAAAATAAATAAATAATCTTCCATATTTTGATAAAATCAGGCAGGAATTTTTTTACATATAAGTTATAGCTGTCAAACTTTTATATTTTGGGTGACTTAAAAGTTTTTGATGGAGCTGAATCCATTTCCACCATCAAAACACATTCATACACTGCTACACAATTTTATTTTTTATTTTTTTGACCAAAACCATCCTGAGACAACTTCATTATCTTATGCTCACATGTGACACTTGTCTTGTCTTTTAGCAGATTTCTAACCGCATACGACTGGAAGATTAAAGTTCATTGACCCCTACACACTCTTTCAATCACATGCTAACAATATTATGCTAACCACATGTATCTTGTTTTTATTTTTAAGAGTTGTCGTAGCACATTGGAGTTACAAGATTGTTGACAAACCCAAAACTTCACTTACAGCGAAGTGCTCCAGTAAGTGCGACTGCAATTAAATAATATTTAAAGAGAAACAAGGAACGCATCCCTCTGCTCGCTGCACCTATTTAAAAGAGAAACACTGAACACATTCCTCTGCACGCTGCACCTATATATACGTGATACAAGCTTGAAAATTACCCATCAATGCATAACTGCATACTTATGCAGTCTGTAAGTTCTTAGAGTTATCTCTGTTCATAGGATTTCAAGGCTTCAATCCAAATCCAATGGAGAATTGCTGTAGGACTATATGCAAATACCATCCGGAAAGTTCAGAGAAGCTTATTCAGATGATATTTAGGCTGACCGTCATGAATACACCGCTCCTCAAGCAGACGATGCTTAATATTTTGACATGGATATTTCATCCACCATGTCCCCAGTAACTGACACCTCTCCAATTCTACACTTGGGTTCAAGCTTAGACGAGGATCATAGCTAAGATGAATTTAATTTCAACTTCTCTACTTGTAGCGCCAATTCCCCAAACCCAAATCACTGCCTTTCTCCTGCAGTAACTTGTTTTACCAAGGCCATCTGCTCCCCTTTCAGCTAATACCTACACCTCTTGAATATGATGTCGATATTAAGAATATTCATGCCTCGCTGAACTCTTCTATTAACGTCCCTTAGGAGTCAAGTCCCACTTCCCCAACTTGAAAAAAACTGCAACAAGTTGAAGATATAGTTGTTTGGATTTAG
>APFE031583024.1:0-14559 GCA_000404065.3 Pinus taeda | reverse complement strand
GAGTTTTGCCTTTATTTCCATTTATTTATTTCCATTTAGTTTTTCAAAAATTTATTTCCATTTTTACCTTAAGCCCCTTTCCAACATCTCTTTAGGAATATATTAATACGATAACAATCATATTGTATTAAAAAAAACCTTTAGGCAAAACTTGTTGAGTATTTAAGAAAAACTTGAGATAAAAATGGTTGACTGTAAGGGTTTGGAACCACTAGTATAAACCCAACCCTCTGAATATGGTTAGGAATTAATTTTCTCTTCATTGTTTTTTTTTTTCCTCAATATGACTAATTGTATTATTGATACAAAAAAATTACAGCAAGGCAGTGGCCTTGAGAGTTCAGCTTGTTGATGGCATTTTACAAAAAACACATAAGATCAGTGCAGTTCTCCCACACATTACAGTTTTGAACATGGACAGAAACATGAAATAGCTGGTATATGTAGTAACTACGCACTGACATGCAGGATACTGAGCCAAAATCATAGCAACTAAAACAGAATTAAGTAGGCTAGTCATCATGTGTAGTATAGGGCTCCTCAACAACCAAACACAACCAAACACGGGTACCGAAGAGAGTCCGAATGAGGGGCCACATAGCCCGAGGGATCGCCACTGACGAACACACCTGGGCCAGCTGGGTTTGCCAGAATCGGGGACTAAGCATTCTCCTCCACTGGGGTACGGATTTACAATTCTCTGTTTTGGGCAGCTCCCAAATTACTGCTGCCTTCAAGCTTTTCAATAGAGATGGAAATAATAAAAGTAGCATTATCCAGGAGCAAGGGAAATGATACCGGGCAGTATGGTGAGCAGCATGTTCAGGTACCAGCTCTAGATCTACCACGACCCCTTCCTCTGCCCCTCCTCTTGCTGGAGGACAAAGCCTTTCAGGTTCAGTAGTGTAGGAGGAACCCTGCAAGACTGCTCCACCACCAGAGCCCCCTCTTCTGCTCAGTAACCTAACTCTTTCGAGCTGCATTTTTGCTTGCTCTTAGCTGGGTAACAACAAACCTCCCAATAACCATACAAACTCTGCACATTAACAGTGATTGAGAGAAACGCCCAGAACTAGAAGTAAAAACTCTACACCTAGTGCATTGAAGCTGGTATGCTATGAGCCTTTAAGGAGCGGCAGGACGCTGCGCTAGACTACAGGTGAACACAATAAAGGCCTGATTAAAGAAGTTTTGCAGACCCATCTCCCTTCCCAAGCTATCTGACTCGTGGCTTATGTGAGCTCACAGATGCCCATATGATGCTCAGCCTGATTGTTCTTTGAACAGTTAATCACCAGCATCTGGAGATCAAACTCTCTTTTTTAATTGCTACTCTAAATCATACTAGATAGTTTGATACCAGTAAACTTAACAATCGGCTAGGTAGTTGATACCAGTAAACTTAACAATCTCAATGTGGTTTTTACTTAAAACTTTCTTGATCACATATTCTATTACTAGTCTCACCAATCCAGTTACTTGTTTGGAAGTGGATGTAAAATTTCATCAAAAGAACGACCCAACTTGCATCAAAATAACAACCGGAATCTTCTGACAAAGTCGATACCTCTACAAAACACCTACAAACACATATCTTAGTGTCTGTTTTCGCCTTTAGCATAACTCTTCTTTCTGCAGTGATGTAAAGCAGCTTATATGAAATAATTATTCACTATTATAATTATTCACTATTAAGTATTCACTATTATAATTATTTACGACCCGAATTTTCTTACGAGTGTATAACCAGAGATCTAGCGGTCTGCTCTCTGCAGTGTAGCTAGTCCACATGTTTTTCTATGAAGATTCCCAAAACAATCTCTATTTTTTTTCATTTTCAAAAATATTTTCGTAGTCATCTTCTTTTCTCTTTGGTCATGCATCACGGTTGACCACTGATTCAGTTTGTTGCGAAATATTATATTTTGTGCAGGTGTTTGACTCGCTCCATATGAACTCGCTCCATAGTTATTTAATATTTTAGATTTACAATAATATTTATTTTTTTATTGTGATATTATTGTTTATTTAATAAATTTAAATGTTGATTTATGATTATTTATTCTAGAAAGTGTTTTTATTTTTTAAGAAAATAAATTTGCTATCTAAAATTAGTTTCAATAAAAATTAATGTAAAATATTATTAATAATATTTTAACAATGTAATTTAACTCTTTTATATTTTGGTTTATTTTTTGAGATTTGATAATCTTATTTTTGGTAAAAGTGTGGTTTATAATTTTATAATTGTTGAAAATATGTCATTAAATACATAAGAAAAAACATTAAACCTCTAGATTATACAAAACAATCACTTAAACTTGTAATTTCATCAAATTTTTTAACATAATTTACCAAAAAAACTTTATCAAAATAATCAAAATATACACATTTCAACATTAATAGTATCAACTAATCCAACTAACTAAAACTTATTTATTATTAATATTTATAATTTAAATTAGTTTTTTAAATGTATCTTAAACTTAAGTTATATTAAATTATATTTATAAGTTACACTTTGAATTGTAAAATAAACTTTTAAATTTCATGACATTTCAATCTTATAATTATAATAAAACTATATTATATATAATTTTTAACATAATAAGAAAATTTAAAAAAATATATACATATTTATATTATATTAATAAAATAATTGTTTATAAGGGAGGAGGAGGAGACATGCTAAAAAAATATAGGAATGTAAGTGCTCGTGTGGATAGTGCCATCCCCTTGTGACTTTGAAGCCTTAAATTCCCACTCCTAAAAAAATTATATATATATATATATATAACTTTGACCTTAAATTGTAAAATAAACTTTTAAATTTAATACTATGTCAATCTTTATAACTATGAGAAATATATATATAAAGAAAATAAAACTTTTATATATATATTATATATAATATATATATATATATAATTTTACCACATTAAAGTAAGAAACTTATTCTTTTTCTTATATATATAAAGGTGAGTGAGATCTTTGAAAGGCTTACTCTTTTTGTAAGAATATTTTTGTTTAATTATAACAAAGTTATTATACATTTTATCTAAAAGAGTTAAAATCTTTCATACATTATATTTAGCTAAACATATTTTAAGAAAATTAAAATGTTTTATATATTATCTTTAGATAAACATATATTAAGAAAAATGCACAAATAATAAAGATTAAATTCTTATAAAAATATTAGTAATCATTACATTAGTATAAACCATTCCCATCTACGAGTCCAACCATCATTACAAAATCCATGTTGTTTATAAAGGGATTGAAATAATTTATAAATAGAGGATGAACCTTCCACGGTAAAATTGATATCATGTTTTGTTGGATTGTTAATGTTTTGTTTAATAATTAAATAAATAACCTTAAAAAAACTATAATTAAACCTATTCCTAATTTCTAATCTCGCACTCGGTGTTTTGTTCCTAAAAATACAAATATCTATCCACATGGATATACCTATCATTTTTATATTATACTTGAATTGTAATTATAAATTAAAATTATATACTAATATTATAATATTTCAACTTTTTTTTAGAGTCTATTCTAACATTTTTGATGGTAAAATTTTAATATTTAGGTGTGTTAAATTAAATATTATGATCTATATTTATTTAATTTTAATTTATATCACATTATTAATTTAATGTTATTTTGATAATTTTATCATCTTAATCAATGTTATCCTTGTTTTGTTTTGGTTGGTTCTCATGTTTCCTTTAGCTTGGGTTGAATTATTAGTTCTTGAAAGCCCTAGTGCGACAAATGCTCTTGAAGCCCTATAACAACTTGGGTTGAGTTACTAGTCCTAGAAGCCTTGGTTGGACAAATGTCGTGGAAGCCCTTGGTGGGTTGAGTTAGTAATCCTCGAAGCCTTGGTTGGACAAACACTCTTGAAGATCAACTGCATTTGTGAGTTGAGTTACTAGTCCTCGAAGCCTTGGTTGGAACAAACACTTTGGAGCCCTCGAAGGCTTGGGTAGAGAGCAATGTAATGATGGTTTTGTAATGTCTAACCATGAGGTGGAATCATTGTTTGATGGGTTGAGGTGGTTTGCCTCTCAAAGCCCTAGATGGTTTTGGATTGATATGTTTTATGAGATCCCACATTCATACTTGGAATATAGCACGAGGATAAATGGTTGAAGAGGGTTTTGGCTCAGCCATTCTACACTCGGTTGGGACATGGAAGTCTCATCCTAGGGTTGGATTTTACATCATCAATATGAGGTTATTTCTCTTTGTATTTATATGAGCATTATATTGGATTATATGTGGATTATATGGTTGTGGTTCCCTTCGTATTTATATTGAAATTATGTTGGTTATGTGTAGGTTTGATGACCTTATTGATGAACTAGAAGCCAATATGTTGAGGCGTCAATGATTCTTAGTGATTCTTAGCTAAGTATCAGACCCCTATGCTAAGATATGTTATTTACACCTGTAGATTACATATTCATGATACGTTTGACGAAATCCTTGCCATGGCTGGTATGGGTCAAGTCAAGGGCTTCTTTAAGTATTTTCATTTGCCTCATTGTTTCCTTGTTATCTTTCTATTCTAAAAGTGTCATTCAATTATGCGTAGTGACCTCGGATCTCAACCTGAAAAGTGGCTCAAAACCTTGGGACACTAGCACATCACTAAGAAAAATAGTCCCTCGACATTGGCATGCCTTTTAGTGAGAGATTCAAACGCCTCCTTGATGTTGGTAGGCCTATAGCAAGGGAGAATCTCGAGGTCAAGTGGTCTAAAGCCTCATAGGGATTGGTTACCAAAAATGTTAGGATGGTTCTTAAGAGTCATGTAGCTGATGCTGAGGAATTGTCTTGTCTCCACCCTAAGGCTTTACCGCAATCCTTCCAAAATCGGTGAAAGGATAACTAGGCACTATGGGAATTTTCCTAAGACCACCTCAATGAGTTCCAAAAACCATCTCGCAATCAAAATCTAAACCAAATAAAAGAACCCCATCACACCATGGCTATCTAGAAATGGAAAGGCAAGGTGGAAACCACTGTCTAACCTAGCAAAACCCATGCCCTTGATAGTAAGAGAACCAAATACACACATGCATGTACCATGCATTGCTAGGAAATCATATATGGTACATGTTACTTGCAAGTATTCATGTTGAAACTATTTTATCCAACTCTTCCTTATTTTTACCTTGATTTCATTTGATTCCTTTTCCTTCCTTTGCTTTTCTTTCTTCAATGTTAGAGTGCTCCAAGAATACTCTAAGTGTGTAAGAGTACGAGAGAATAGAGAGAGCTCTAAGCTAAAACTGATAAAAAAAGAGCTCTAAATTGATCCTAAGTAGCCTTTTTACTATGGAGGTCTCCATTTTCTACAATTTCCTCTATTTTTCCTTCAATTTCCCTCTCGACCTTTCATCTCCCTTTTCTCCTATTTTCCTTTTTTTCCTTAAGTAAAATAAAAGTTAATGTATCTTTTCCTTTTCAGAGCCTTTTATAATCATTTTCCAATGCCTTAGCCATAATAAACTAAAATGAACACCCACTAAGATGTTTTTCCCAACATTCACCTTCGAATAAGTGTCTCGTGACCTCGGTCTCATTTTTCCTTTATTAACTTTATTACATGAACTTTTAACCACACCGATTTTACAAATTCTTAAATATTATGGTTGCCAATATAAGGGGAAGACGAGAATGCAAGGGTGTTAACTTGGAATCCCTTATAGATTTATATTCTCTTTGAAAGATACCCATGGGCTCTAACATTTATACGATGAGAAGGAATAGGGAAGGAATAATTCATGGATAGATTTCCATCCTACCATACCATTGGTGACAATTTTCTATGCTTCAAGAAGACAAACCTAATTTTACTATTATTATGCTTCCTTATTTTAACCTCTAAAGATGTGATAGATGGAATTGTCATGAAAATGGTTTAGTATACCTTGAATTTTGCAAAAAATAAGGATGATATGATTAGTCTTAGGAAGAGAGCCTTATTGTAAATTCTTGATGGTGAGAAAGGAAACTCCTAGGATTACTATCTCGGAGACCGTCCTTTATTTACCCAAGTGAAGCATGAGTAGAAGCCCATACATTTCAGTAGATTGTTTGTCCTCTTTCCAAGTTCCTATGAATACTTAACTTCTAGATTTCCTTTGGGATTGAAGAAAATGCTTCTTTCGAAGATCTTAGGAATACTTAACTTCTAGATTTCCTTTGGGATTGAAGAGAATCTGTCCCCCTCCACCCATCCCCAACCATAAAGGAATGTCAATGGTTTGAAAAACAAAATTTCTTTTTTATTGGAAATATTTTAAAATCTAATGACAATAATGTCAAAATATACAGTTCCAACTAATTAGAACATTGACCATTGAACATTTCCATTCATGTTTTCATTAATTTTAAAATATTAAAAATAACTAAATTTAAAAAAAAAAATGAATAAATTAGAGCAAACTTTTAATTTATTGAAAAACAATTGGAGTTGTGAAAAAAAATGCGTTTGTCAAGTTATTAATTCACTTTGTAAAAATACATATGAATTGTATAAAAAATAAACTTAAACTTTATATATAAACACAAAGAATAATTCACTCCATAAAAATACATAAGTATACTACAATATATTTTCAAAACCTAAAATTTATGTACAAAAACTACGTATAATCCTTAGAGGTGTTTATTTAGACATGTTTCACAACATTTGTAAATTTGTTGATTGCACTGTGGTCCAATAATTATTTTTTTAGAGTTTTCCTATGTAAGTAACTAATCACCTCACCATCCAACCCATACCCAAGAGTACAAACTTGAAGTATAATCTTTAGAAGCTTTGATTGAGACATGTTTAACAATATTTATAAACTTGTTCATTACATTGTGATTCAATAATAGGTTGGTTAGGTTTTTCTTTTCTATGTAATCAAGCACCTTACCCTCCAACCTTTATGTAAGAGAAAGATATTATTTAGGGTTTAAGGACCTTCTACATAAAGATGCATTACTCCATATAAGCTCAACATGTCCCTTATATTAATTGGACCTAGATAGACATGATTCCAGTCATTCCTCCCAACCACCCAAAATAGTTCCAAGTGACATACTAAAGTTTGCCACAACTTATTCACTCAATGCCACAAATTATAAAGAAAACCATTTCACTTTTTTAATTAAAATAATAATAATAATAATAATTGAATACGTCAAAAAAATGTTTTAACCATGGATATCTAAAATGTATACAACTCTCTTATTTAAATGGATAAAGTTGGCAAAGAAAATTTCTTTTATTTAGTTAATTTAATTTAATAAAATATAATATTAATGTTGTTGTTATTTTCTTAAATAAAAAAACCATGAAACAATTTAAACTAAAGTTATTTTGATAACCTAATTCATCATTATTTTATCAACTTAAAGTAATTTAAAAAATTATAAATTCATAAAATAAAATTTCATATTAATATACTGAATAAATATTAATTTTAAAAAACTTTGAACTAAATTAACCTTTTTATATATTTTCATATTGAATAATGTTGTAGTCTATTTGTTTTATTTTTGGAGGTTTTATGCCAACTCTAATTTTCCTAGAATCCAACAGTGATCCCTTGGAATCACAAATTTGAGTTGTAAATTCTCCACACAATTTCTCAAGGCCCTAAATCCATATATAAAATCAAAACCCACCCATTTTAATAACAAAAATGAAGTTTTGGGGAAAACAATTTCACTAGTTTCAACCAAAAACTATTAAATTCACTTATAGACAAAGCATTTATTTATTTTCTTTTCAAAATAAGTGTATTCTAATTCATTAAATAAACATAGTGATAGTGAAAATTTAAAATTTGATAAACTTAAAAAGTCCCAATAAATTCATTTGTAGAGGTGACCAAGAAGGATTTGATTACTGAGATGATCTTAATAACATGGTGCTATAAGCCAGATGGCTGGAATAACATGAGAGGTATTACAAGTGAGATGGTTCCAATAACTTGACAACTCAGATAAAGCTCAGATTTTATTAGTAAGGTCATCTTTATTGCATAACAACTCACATTTCATAAGTGATTGGTTCACATAACACGATAGCCATAAAAGAGTTGGTCATAATAAAATAATATTTAATTTAATTAGTCAAATGGTGGCAATAACAAAACAAATTAGCATCTCATGATTCAAGGAGTTGTGGTCAAACATAATTACCAGCTAAGCCATTAAAGTCCTTCACCAAGTTGTTCAATCCCAATGTCACATAATTTATTTGTACATTTAATATTGCCACTTATCCATTGGTAGTGGTGGGTGAAATGAGGTTTTAGGGTGTACGTAAATAAGTAGATTTGGATTTTCTATTGCTAGAAACTAGAGAATCTATTTAAATTACAGATTCTCACAATATTTAGGAATTTGAGAATGAAGAGAAGGGTCAAGGAATGATCTTTCCTAATGGTCAAATTCCAAAATATTCTCCAGATATGCAATGAACAAAAAGATTGCCCCATGGAAATATATGCAACTGAATACTAGGTGGGGTCTTAACATATGAATCAATAGGTTGAGATCTTACTAAGTCAACAAGTGAGATTCTATCTAGAAACATCATAGTTTTCTCTACTTTGTATCTAAAATAAATTAAATGTAAATATAGATATATTTAAAAAATAAAAAATAAAAAATAATAGAAATAGAATATATTAATAAAAGGGCAAAGTAAGCTTGAAACAAAAATCAAAGAATTGAGGAAACTCTTGACCAAAAAATTATCTCTAAAACCTTTGGTCATTTTAAAACAATATAAAAATAACAAAATCTGTTGAAAAAAAAATCGATTACAACCAATTTTCAATTAATTGAGAAAAAATAAATTTACTTTCAAAAATAAAAATAAAAAATGAGATGTGTTCATTTGTTTACTTATTACTTAAAAAAATTCTAACTATGATAAATTACTTTTAATTTATATACAATATATTAAACTTGAACTTAAACATTTTAAGCAAATAAAATATAGTATGAAATTCTTGATAATCTTAGTTAAGACATGTTTTAAAATATTTATCAATTTGTTAATTACATTATAATTTGCATGTTAAAGTTTGTAAGAAATAATTTATTCAATATAATTTAATATATATTAAGTGTGATTTTTTTTAATCTAATTTAAATCAAAATATTTTTAAAATATATTTTATTAATCAATTTAATTTAATAATTTAAACTATTTTGTTAGTTAAATTTCTATAACTTTTCAACATTTATATAAAAATAATATAACATATTATTAAACAACTTAAAAAGACAACTATAAAAAATATACCTTTCATTTAACCAAATAAATTCTCATATTTAGATATTCTCAATTTTAAACCAATAACAAAAAAAACATATATTTGAATTTTTTAATGAATCTCTTAAGTAGGTCAAAATATGTAAAACAAGAAATAATAATTTCCCAATTTGATAATCATAAGGCTTATTATTATTTATAAAATTTTAGTGGAAACTTTAATTTGTAAATTGTTAAATATATTTTTTTGGCACATAGTCCAAAGTAAACATGTTTGACAAAAAGAAAAATGTATTAGTTAAATGGTTTCCATAATATGTGAGATAATCAAAAAAAAACTTAACATTTAACTAGTAGGGTGGTCCCAAGAAAATGACATTCAAGTGGGAATTATGGTCAAACACTATCACTACTTCAACACCAATGCCAAGAGACTCAATTCCAACTAGGGTTTAATTACAATACACCCATAACAACTAGAGATCTAAGTGGAGCTTTATTGTTCTTATATACACATTACTTAGTTGAGAAAGAAGGTTTGAGTTTCAAATCTCAAAGGAAAATGGCTAGTGAATCCACAACCACAAGTTGGACATGGAAGCAGAACAAGGATTTTGAAAATGTTTTGGTCATTTATGATAAAGACACTCCAAACTGTTGGGAGAAGGTAGCAGCAATGGTGGAGAATAAATCTCGAGGTGAGGTAAAATATCACCATGATATTCTCCAAGATATTGAAATAATTGAGGCAAACCTAGTGCCTACCGCAAATTACAAATCACCTTTGAAAATGTTTTGGCCATTTATGATAAAGACACTCCAAACTGTTGGGAGAAGGTAGCAGCAATGGTGGAGAATAAATCTCGAGGTGAGGTAAAATATCACCATGATATTCTCCAAGATATTGAAATAATTGAGGCAAACCTAGTGCCTACCGCAAATTACAAATCACCTGCAAAAGGTTTTGGACCAGGAGGTAACGAGAAAAAAGGAAAATGCTAGGACCAAAGATACCTTATCTTTTTTTGTAAGCATTCTTATGTTGTAATTCTTTACTTATTTGAAGATAAGATACCTCTAAGAAATTGTAGAATTAATTGAGTCAATAGCGTCACAAATGTTATTTTGCTTTCATAAGAACCCAAAAAGAAAATTCAGATATTGATTTTCTTTTTTCTTTTCTTTTTCACAATAAGAAAAAAAACCAACTAGGTTTCGTTAAAATAAAGTTATTTACATATCCATGCTAGATGGTTTATTTACATATGCATGATAGATGGTTTATGTAGCCCCATCAAAAAAAACCAACAAAGTATGCAAACCACCACAGATCCAAGCTCTATATTCTTCCAAGATAACTACCTTGTACTAGGCCCAATTTCCTTATAATAAGTAACTATATTTAAACATGTGTTTCTAATGTTTACCCAGATTCTTTAAAAGATGAGAGCATTCTCCCATTTCCATTTTCCCCATAGTATATAAAAAGGGAGAGCATCGTATAGCTTGTAGTTTGAAAACCATTATTGTAGAAAGACCCCAATAGAACTATTTTCCCAATCAACAGAGATTTGAAGCATATCCAATTGGCTAGACCAAACTAATACTAATAAGACAAAGGGATGGGATGGGAAAATGTGCACCACATCTTCTAGATTTGATCTGAGTGACCTATGGGACCTCTTTTAATTAGATTATCCCATTATAAGATTATTTCACCACAAATTGTTGAGAAATAAAGGTCTAACACCTAATTTATCTTCTTGATAATTACTTGTGAATATTATATGTATTCTTCTAGAGACTTAGAGACATTTGCATTTTGAATACTTTCCTCACTTCTATTTTGGATATTATTAGCATGTTCTAAGCCTTCTTTCACAACACATGGATTATCATATTTGATAAGGAGTACCATTAGGGTGAGGTATGGCTATCCTCTCTTGCCCACACTTTTCACCATATACATAGATGAGTTCTAATCATTTATGTAGGAGTGTATATAGCTTAAGGATGGATACCTCCTTCTCCATGTGTTCATCTCCATCCTACTCTTCTCACATGATGTGGTTCTCCTAGCCTCCACTTTGAAGGGTTTCTAGAGATAGCTAGATTCGTTATCGAGGTTTTGGGATCTTTGAAAGTGAAGGGTAAACTTTGGTAAAATCAAGGTTATGATTTTCAATGGATTGAAGTGTTTCTTATGTCTTCTTCATCAAAAAATTATACAAATCTTCAATTTTTCAAAAATTTGTAGAGATCACAAAGAGATAAAAGACACCAATATTAGTCTAGTAGCCAAGGCAAAACCCAAAACTGAAAATGAAGCAATCCTTCTCTTATAGAATCACATTAAAATGGGAGATATTCAATACCAAAACAATATTCCTATAGCTTCAATCAATACAAATTATCATATTCTAATCAATCCAAAACAACACTCTGCTATCTTTGGGGAACATAAGCATCAACAATTGGTATCTTTGGGGAACATAAGCATCACCAATTTCCTCTTTAGCCCTTGGATTCATTATTATCAAACTTACATTTAAGAGAAGTGCTTTGAGAAAGACTAATATGGTATTATGGTGTGAAAGGGAATCGACCCCGTAGCCAACCGAGACGCTCCTCTTTTCCTGGAAATCAAGTGAGATCTTGACTCTACAAGGAAAATGTAAGGAGCTAAAGGTTCTAAGCTTGATGCTCACAACAACCTGGTAGTTCTTTGAAGATTTTTCCAATTGGAGGGAATCGAAACTAGGACCATTAGGGGAAGAGTCTTCATCTAGTGAGGCTCGCGGATATCCGTGAGCTAGAAAAAACAGTGAACTTGGAAGTACTCTTCTTACATCATTGGTATTGAATGTGATCATAGGTTCAATTTTTATAAACACAAATTTGAAAAGGTTACTTAAGCTTGGAAACTAAAACAAAATTCATTTCCATGTACGGAAAGAGTTTTGCCCTGTGTTTTTTATTTAGTTTTTCAAAAATTTATTTCCATTTTTACCTTAAACCCCTTTCCAACATCTCTTTAGGGATATATTAATATAATAACAATCATATTGTATTTAATAAAAACTTTAGGTAAAAGTTGTTGATTATTTAAGTAAAACTTTAGGTAAAAATTGTTGACTGTAGGTGTTTGGCACCACCGAGTATAAACCCAACCATCTGAATATGGGTAGGAATTAATTTTCTCTTCATTGTTTATTTTGATGCTGAGATCAAACTCTCTTTTTAAATTCCTACTCTAAATCATAGTAGATAGTTGATACGAGTAATCTTAACAATTGGCTTGGTTGTTGATACCAATAAACTTAACAATCTGAATGTGATTTTTACATAAAACTTTCTTGATCACCTATTCTATTACTAGTCTCACTAATCCAATTACTTGTTTGGAAGTGGATGTAAAATTTCATCAAAAAAACGTACCAACTTGCATCAAAATAACAACTGGAATATTCCGACAAAGTCGATACCTCTACAAAATACCTACAAACCCATATCTTAGTGTCTATTTTCGCCTTGAGCATAATTCTTCTTGATACAGTGATGTAAAGCAGCTTATATGAAATAATTTATGGCGTAATTTTGACTCAATGGTTGGTTGGGCCTCACAGTTTCTTTTCCTAATAGATTATGTATTCACTATTATAATTATTTACGACCCAAATCTGCTTACAGAGTGTATAACCTAAGATCTAGCGGTCTACTCTATGTAGTGTAGCTAGTCCACATGTTTTTCAATGAAGATTCCCAAAAAAATCACTATTTTTTTTCATTTTCAAAAATAATTTAGTGTTCATCTTCTTTTCTCTTTGGTCATGCATCACAGTTGACCACTCATTCAGTTTGTTGCGAAATATTTTGTGCAGGTGTTTGACTCACTCCATATGAACTAAAGTGAGTGTTTAATTGCTCGATGGTTATATTAGGGTTTCACTCACCCATTTTATAAAAGATGGTGTGAGTAGTTTAGTTTCATTATAAGGAACTTTTACGCTCTCTCATTTTCATTATATTTTTATTTTTTTACATCTATTAGCAAAATGACCATATTCATGACATACCTTGCATTTCAAGGGGATTTGTTCATAGTCTAGCTGTGTTGGGAATAATGCTTAATTAGTTATGTAAAATGCTGACAAAGTAGCCAACAGATTTTGTGTTCATTGCAAAATTAAAGCAGCAGCTTGTTAGGGTGGTCATTGCTGGAAAGTGTTGTAAATTAGCTATAATGTCAGTAGATTTGTTTTAGAGTTTATTTTAGTAATAGTTTTACTATATAAGAATGTAGTTAATAGTTGAATGAATATATGATGTTTGCAACATTTTTTAGCTCACACAGTCACTGTGTTTTTTAATTGTTTTATCTTTTTTTATATGTATTTTTATTCATAGTATTGTTGGCTTCTCAATTGGATTGAAATAATTCATTTCATATTCTACAAGTGGTATCAGAGCAGGTAAAATTCTTTTGGGTTAAAGTTGTATTGTTGGAATTTCGCCAAAGTTAATAATGTCGAATTCTAACTAGATGCTAGTTCCAGAATTTGATGGGAACGATTATGATTATTGGTGCATTAAGATGCTAACCTTTTTTATTGGAAAAGATTTGTGGGAGATTGTTGAATCAAGATATGAGGAGCCAGCTGATTGGAATCCTCTTACAGCCAATGAAAGAACAACAAGAAAGGAAGAAAGGAAGAAGAATTCTCAAGCTTTGTTTCACATTCAGATAGCTCTTGATAAGAGCTTATTTCCAAGAATATTAGCAGCAAAAACTGCCAAAGCTACCTGGGAGACTCTACAAGAAGCTTACCAAGGTAGTGATAAAGTTAAGGTGGTCAAGCTTCAGACATTGAAGTGAGAGTTCAAGAATTTGAAGATGCAAGAAGCTGAAAGTATCAGTGACTATTGTGTGAGAGTCAAAGATGTGGTCAATAAAATGGCTACACTTGGAGAAGTTGTAAGTAATGAAGTTTTAATTAAAAAAGTATTGAGATCTTTAACACATAGATGGAATCATGTTGCAATAATCATGGAAGAAAGTAAGGATTCAACAAAACTACAGTTTGATGAATTGGTTGGATCTTTGATGTCTCATGAAGAAAGATTGAAGGAAACTTTTGAAGCTATAGAGAAAGCTTTTTCCTCTAAACTACAAATTACAAAGAATGAAGATGCAAGTAGCAGCAGTACCAAAAGCTATCAAGGTCAAGGTAAATGGCAAAGCCAAAATTATTCAA
>APFE031583023.1:0-22960 GCA_000404065.3 Pinus taeda | reverse complement strand
TAAGGGTTAAAATTAGCATCTTATCATAGATTAATTTCAAGATTATTTTTATTGTTAATTAAAATTATTAGAATACACTTAATAGCATAAATTAAGCGCTACTAAAATAACTCAAATAATAACAACCACACGGGAAACAAAGGGAATTTAAAAGAAAACAAGATCAGGCTAAACCTGAGGGGAAGAAAGGAAGAAAATGACTAGCAAGAGAGGGCTGGGACCCAGCAACTACTGATCTTCCAGCCATCCTCTCTATTGAGATTGATCGACCTTTTTTCAATCTCAAGGGCTTCCCTAAATTTCGGGTGATGGATAGTGAAACTTTAGCAATAACACTAGCCTCCTCGATGCAAACGTGATGATTGGTTTTCTCCACGTGCTCTGCTAAAGCAGAAGACTTGGTTCTCCTATTCTTAAGGTCAACTGCGTGCTCATTAATAAAGTGACTTGTCATCCACATAAGGAAGGAGACTAAGACAAATGACAAGTAAAGCATGCCACATATACATGCAACCCTCCAAGTGAGGGGACATCCCACAAAAGATTAAGTCAACTTGGGGTAGAAGCTCAACGTGCCCCTTGAAAATCATATTCCAAGCCTTGAAACATTCTGTAGTATCATCCCAAGCAAGCAAAATGCCAACATCTAGCCTCTTTATGTGGAATGACCTCTGAGGTAAGGCCATGTGTATATCTCAAGCAAGGATACCTCTACAAAGCATGGAAGTGACCCTCCAAGTCATAAAATGGGTCATAAAACCCCCAAAATCTAGTATGACATGCAAATGAGTGAGTCGACCCTCAAATCACATGTAGAATAGCTCAAAAGATGTTGAAACAAAACAACACTCTAGGATCCTCAATGTAGCATGTGTAGAGGATGTTTGTGCATGCATAAATAGCCCATTCATGCCTTGGATAATATGACCAGTGCCTCAAGAAATGTGAACTACATCAAGGCCTATGTGATTGCTTTAAGAAATGTGCAAATGTATGAACAACTAAAAACCAAAGTATAAATAGAGTTCATAGCCGAAATGTCACAATACATAAGGTGGAGGGGAATCCATACAAGGGCATAGGCATGCTCCCAAATAGGTGTGACAACTTTTACAACATGATCAACACTTTTACGTACAAAGAAAGGAAATAAATGAGATTATAAATTCCCTAGATCATGTGCCCTAATAGATCATGTTACCACTTGGTTTCTCACACTCAGATAGGCCAGATCCATTCTTGTGATAAACCAAGGGCAACCTAGAAAGGAGACCCATTGTCACCTAGGATCCCACTTTCCCTACTCATTTCAAGTAATTGTAAGTCACTTCAAGGGAGGCTTCATGTAATAAAATCTAGGGGTATAATGTAAAACGGGAATGATATGTTTATGTGTGCATGTTTATGTCACATGGTTCGTGTTTGAGTTCAACATGATTAAGTTTGATTTAAATTTGAATATGTTAATAAGGTTAACATGAGGTTCACCGTTAAGTTTGATTATTTATATATATATATATATATATATATATATATATATATATATATTTAAAAATAATTTTACTTAAGTTAATGAATAAATATTTAGGTATACATAGTTTATACTTTATTAGTTTATATAATCCTTAAAATAAAATACAACATAAAATAATAAACCATGTATACCTAAATATTTATAATTCATTTATCTAACTTAAATAAAATTATTTTTATATTATCTAATTTAATTCATAAAGCAGATAAACTTTCTAAGGCTAGCTTGCCATGAGGCGTTAATTTAGCGTGTACTTCTAAGTACCAAGTAGACACTCTATTGGTTGAATTTTAGTTTTCTATCAAAGAGTTGTAGGCTGCATTGAATTTTAGTACGTGTCTACTAGCTTTCTTGAAAATTTAAAATCTCTATTATCAAAAAAGAGTGTTAGTGAAGGGAATCAAATGATGAAAACTGGTAATAACATGTACCTAAGTTGCACGAAATGTTGAAACGTCTAGAAGTTTCCAAAACGAGTACGGCTGGAAATGTAACCCTTGAAAAATTGTAATGTTGCCCAAAACATCGGGCAAAACATCTCTGATATCTATATCTATATATATATATATATATATATATATATATATTATATATATATATATATATATATATATATATATATATAAGTAAGTTAATAACACATTATCTTGCAAAAAAGAAAGAATGAGAGCTATAAATGACATTTTAGAAGGAAAACCAAGTCTATATCAATTTATAGAGGCAAAAATATAAAAGTAGCCTTTATAGATGAGGTTGTACATTAAAGGTTCCAAAACTAGCTTTTAGACATGAGGCTATATGTGCTAAAACTGAAATAAAACGTGAAACAAAGACAAATATTTACTAATATTAGTAATCATAACAATCCTCATCCTCATCCGGGATGGCAGGTGGGGGAGGGATTCTCTTTAATCCCGAAGGAATAATTGTCGATAAGTATGCTTGGAAACCAACAATCAAGCTGAAGATTATGGGTTGTATTTGGGCCTTCTCTTAGCCAAGACAAGAGGAATTAAGGACATTTACATATTAGGAGACTCTCTCTTTATAATCCGCTTATTGAAAACTAACTCTTTCTCTAGTGATAATGGGATCAATCTATTAATTTGTCGAATGAAAGGTATACTTTCCTCCTCTGCCTCGCACCCCTTTCATATCCTAAGGTCCCTTAATGCGGAGGCAGATCAAGTCGCCAATAAAGCATGCTTGCTGGAGGAGGGCAACACTGATATTAATGGATTGGTAGACAATCTTTCCATACCATGATGTTATATATGCTTAGTCCCGCCCCTCTCATTATTTTTATCCCTCCTCATCTAACTTGGAAACTATGGATTAATCCCTCCTCTCTGTCGTCATTCCCCCAGTACCTTCTTCTCCCTTCGCACAATCTCCCATGGCATATTCATTTCGCCATAAAAAGTATTAACTATCCCATGATGGATCTCCCATGTCTGATGGCATCAGAAGCCATCAACAGACTCAACGTGGCGACCCTCAAGACTTGGGAGTATGCAGATGGATTGTTTTTTTATCCCTCCCCATCTAACTTCGAAACTATGGATTAATCCCTCCTCTCTGTCGTCATTCCCCCAGTACCTTCTTCTCCCTTCGCACAATCTCCCATGGCATAATCATTTCGCCATAAAAAGTATTAACTATCCCATGAGGGATCTCCCATCTCTGATGGCATCGGAAGCCATCAACAAACTCAACGTGGTGGCCCTCAAGTCTTGGGAGTATGCAGATGGATTGTTTCAAGGCAAGGCGACCTTGCTGGTCTCCTGCATGTAGTAGCTCATCCAAGGTACAGTGTTCATCTTCCCAAGCAAGGATTAGACGGGTCGTTAATATGAAGGCTCTGTAGAAATTTTGGATAATATGACACTTATTCACAGAGATTATCCTGATTATACACTATTTGCGGAATGCATGCATAATACATAACCTCATCTACATTGATCATCAACAATTTGCGGAATTAAAACAATCACATGCGTACATTGAAACATCAATCACACATATCAACAAAGTATATCACGGGGAAAGCATACAGCTGAAAACCCCCAACTATATGTATATTATATTGATTGAGAACATGTAATAATACATAGTACAATACTCCTCACAAGTACTCAGTACTATCTCCACCTATTACACACAAACTAGCTCAGATCTGAATCAAGTCACTGGCTCAAATCTCCTCCGCTGCGCAATCCTGCATGAGAATAGATGAGAATGGTTGATCCAAACTCGTATTTCCCTTGTCTATACCACGCAATCCTCATTGGCAATACTCAATCCATTGATTGTGCAAATCACATGCACAACTATAGTCACAACTGACAGCCGTCTTGCCCTTTCACTCACCTCTAACACTTGTCTCCACTGAACTGTCCATGCACTGAGTTAACTGATGTATTCCTCAGTTGATTTATGAGTTAATAATTAGTGAATTAATTAATAACTAATTCACACCACTCATCACTAGTGTATTTGTCAGTTAGACTAAATACAACTAGTTCAACTAAGTCAAACTGAACACAACTCCATCAACTCCTCAATCAACTCCACCAAACTCAATCACTTGAGTTCTAACTGAAGTCCATCATGCAATAGCTCAACTAACCCATAGGAAAAGCGTATTTCCTTTTGGCAGTTGCATGTGCCACATACGTAGCTCGAACTGAAGTGCTGCAAGAGGATAAGATAATGTTTATAGTCCAATATTATTAAGAGCTAATAATATTCGACTGTTCTATTTTTTGACTGGCAGTCTACAAATAGACTCCGCCCATATGTCTAAAAATAGAGGTCCATCTATTTTTACCAACATGACCAATCATCCATAAATAGCATCCTGCAACTCATAGACCATGATCCATATGTCTAAAACTAGACATAGTCTAAAAATAGACTTTTGCGCCAAAAATAGCCTGCGAGACCACTTAGTGAAGGCGACTTCTTTTCACTAAGCTCCATCATCTTGTTGCATTTTCAACAGGCTCGACTGCATGAAGATAGAGTCATTTCACTCAAAGGTTTGATGTTGAAGTTACATGGGAACAATAGCAGCCTCGCAGGTTCAAGCTAGCCCCACACGATATCACTGATGGGTAAATGGAAGTCGAGAGGCATAGTAAGCTTCATTTTGGCAGCTAAGTCGGAGTGGGGGCCCAAGCTGCGACAGTTTGATGCTGGGTTGTCGGGCTCAGAGCAACTAAGTCCTCTGGGAAGCAACGGTCTTGTTGCAAAAATTCTCTCTTCAGGATCAATTCTAGGTGGGGCTCGTTGGGCTTCAACAATCGGGCAGCACTTAATTTTCCTTCCCTCAATTCAAAATTGAGTCCGTGTTCTCAGATTTCCTGTTCTGTGTTAAGCAACTTTGTTCATTGATAGGCTTAGAGAGCCCTGTCTTCTCTTGATGTTGGAGCAGTCTTCTTCTGCATAGGGTGTGGGCAACCATGGCATCCAGTTCATGTGGATGCGTCAATCATGTACAGATCGAGGGAAGGGGCAGGAGCATAAAGTGTCCAATTCGTTGAGGGAGCATAAAGTGTCCATTTCGTTGAGTGGCCCTAGACCCAGGGAACTTGCGAACAATGCATCATGGAGCTTGCAGAGTTACAGACAGAGATTTTCGACCTCCAAGTGATGATCCACCAGCAGATCACCTCTCAGAACAACACTCTAGACACAATGAAGAACCAATGCCAAAAGATTGCCAGCTTGGAGGACGAAATGGAGGCAATTCACAGCGTCATAGAACATCTTCACGTTCAGAAGAATGAACCGAGCAGCCAAAGGCAGATGAGAGTACGGAAATTGACATGAGCCATCATGTTGACCTTCATGCATGAGCTTGATGATAGATGACTCTTTTTAAATGTTTAGTTTTTCTGTCTAAATTTTGTCAGATATATGCTAATACTAGAATAAGAGTACTTGTAAGTCATGTGGTTCTGTTTGTAATGTGGACTCTGCTACAGCCAGCTCAAGTTAGTTTTGAAGTTTAGAACTCTCCTGCAATGTAAATCTCTCGGGATTTTGCCACGATCGGGGCGCGGATTTAATGAAAAAGTACTCATTCTTGTTAAAAAACAATCCTCATCCTCATCCACAAAAATATAACAAAGATGCTTGTACAACAGAAAAGGCAAAATTACTAGAACTACCAGAACCACTTGAATCACCACTAATACCAAAAGAAACAAGAGAGAGATCTAACTGTAATTTTTTTTAATAAAGCTAACTTAGGAGTGAAATAAACTTTATGAAAAATGTTTAATTAAGCGTTTTTGGGCCACCCATGCCCTTCTTGGTCGCTTGAGTGTGCCCAAAATAGCCACTTAACTCCAAAACGCGGCAGTTTTTGACCAAAACGACTTTAAAACACCATCGGTTGTAATGTACAGTGTTTCAAAATTGTGAAACATCATATGATACAACTAACGACGTTTTGGGGAAGTTTCGGCCAAGTTTCAACATTTTGGTATGTTTTTGCCTTCAATACCGGTACGCCGCACATGAAGGAGTTTTGTGCAACATAGGCTTGTACAGATCCTTCATGTAATGGATTGGATGAGATAGTTAAACAAATGTTTATTATTTGTTTTAAATTTTTGTTATACTTTACAATGAACAAGATCAGGGTAGTGGATAGATATGGTTGATGGCTACTGCCATAAGATCTCAGAAAGATAGGAAAAACATTGGCATACAGAGTGTAACGGAATACTTTATAAGCATATATGGATTGTACTCATTTTATTCTACTAATAAACAAATATCTAATAGATATGTGCTTCAATTTTTCTTTGATCACTCTCAAGACCAAGTAAATTATATATATAACTGACTATTTGCCCCTATAATACCTCATCCAAAACCAAACAAAGGTCATAACGATCTTCGTGACCTGTGGATGAAAGAAATTGAAACTAAGCAGCTCAGCTCACGGATAAAAGTCCAAATGAAATATGGAGCCAATTAAAATTTAGCAACTCTGTTCACTGATGATTATCCAAACGTCTTTTTTTTCAGAAGAAAAAGCAGTATGGTATTTATATTATGTTCAAAACAGTTCTGTATTTACAGAAATATGGCGAGATTTTATCCTAAATATGGCAACCTATTCTGAGAGAGTTTTCATTTATACATCTTTCATTGATCATATTCAAAAATTTTGGACTGCATAGAGATCATTTCATCATAGAAATATTTAAAAGACTTTCAAAATATGGAGATACCTGGCAATCTGACATATTTTCCAGAAAAAAGGAGCTTGAAGCATACCAGAATATTGTGGACCTTATATGCCCGGTATAGAGAAAGGTTGAATGTCATATGTACAGGATTCCATAGAGATACTCAGTTTCCACTTACCGTATGAAGACTGCATTCCCTTCTTTGAAAGTTCATTTGCTTGCTCATTTTGCTTACGTTTTATATGTGAGATAGGGAATATAGCAGGCTTCCATAGAGATGTAATCCTGCCCAACCATCCTGTAAGGCTGTCATTTTTTATACTATGTTTGCCTATCACGCGTTCTATGATTATTTTAGAGTCACCATATACATTGATAGGGCCGATGTCCATGAATGTGCAGAATAGAAGCAGACCATGCATGGCCATGGCCTCGGCATTGTTATTGGTCCCATTGCCACCATTCCAATACATGAAGTATTGGAGATCACTTGATAGACCAATGTAAACACCACAAGCGCATATGCCATCTTTTTCTGCACTGTCAAAATGAGCCCGTGGGAAGAAGATTAGATGAGAGTCTGAGGCTGTCGCTGGTTGTTTTATCTGTTGAGGAATGTTTTGGAGTATGGAGAAATAAAAAGGAATAACCTTATCATTATATGCCCAAAACTCTCCTTGTTGTTTTGGAAGATTCTTTTGTTTCTCCACTTCCATATGAACCAGAATACAATTAATGGAATGGGACGCCAAATTGATTTTTGTGAACCCCACCATTCATATGCATCTGTTATGGATGGATGTGAAATTTCAGGAAATCCAAAATAAGAAGCCATATGCTTCCATAAACTTTGTGATTGTGGGCATTTTAAAAAAATGTGCAAATTGTCTTTTGTGTTGGCAAAACAGATTATGCATATGGCTAGCCCCTGCCAGCTCCTTTACTTCAAATTTCTCCATGTAAGATTTTTATTATGATATACTAGCCACGAAAACATAATAATTTTTAGAGGGCAGCTAACCTTCCATAGAGAGTATGGAAAGAGTTTCCGAGAGGTCTCTCTTCGTTGTTCTATCAAGGAGAGATATATATCTCTCACTAAAACAATGGACTGACCTTTCTTTACTTGCCAATCAATGCAATCTCTGTCCTCTGTTTTATAAAACCCTGCATTTTTCATAGTCCATACAATTCTATTCCATTGGGCAGCCATTGATCCTTCGAAGCCCAACTCTCTATCCGATTTCCATGGAGGTATGGCATCCTTCCATCCTTCTATTACCTGTGCCCAGAAGAAAATTCCTTTTTGGTGGAGGAGCGTGAGAAGTTGTGGAGCGATTGGGGGGTCCATTTCTACGCCCTTGATTGCATCAACACCTATAAGAATGTTGTTTCCTGATTGTAATTTCCATATAAAGTTTCTGTAGAAAAAAGGAAGAACCATTTGAAAAATTCTCCAAATCACCGATCCTTGAGAGGGCCATTTAAAACTGTTCCTGTACCAGTAATATATATCTTCATTCCCAAGGTATTTCATTTTAATAGCTTGACTCCATAAGCTTTTCCCAAAAACCGCTCACCACAATGATTCGCATAGTAGTGCCATGCCAAAGAGACGCAGATTCATGATGCCCCAACCCCCCATTTTTTTTGGGAGGGAGATGTTTTCCAGTTTTGTGAGATGATATTTCCTCTTTTCCTTGCATCCTCCCCAGATAAAGATTGCCATTAAACTGTTTAACTTTTTAATAATAGCAGATGGAATGTAATACAGATGCGCCTAATATACATAGATTTGTGCAAGAACCGACTGTGATAGCATCATTCTTCCAGCTAAAGATAAACATTTAAATTCCCACCCTGATATTCTCTTGTAAAATATGTTAATGATCCATGACCAATCAGAAATATTGTAACCCGTGGGTTTAAGATGATACCCCAAGTATTTTAAACCCTCTTTTATGGAAACTGCTTGAATGTTAAATAACTGTGAGATATATTCCATCTCGTCTATATTAACCTTATCATAATGAAATGTGGATTTACCTTCGTTGACATATAAGCCTATAGCCCTTTGAAATAAATGTATTATCTCATGCATTGTATGCCAAGTATGTCTACAAAGCATAGCAAACAGAAGAACATCATCCACAAAAAGGTTGTGCGTAAGAGAGTTACCTCCGGAGATGGTAAGAGGGCCAATATTTCCCGCAACAACCACTTTTTTGAGGTGAAGACTAAGGGTATCCATGACCAAAATGAATCAGAGTGGAGACACGGAGCAACCCTGACGGAGACCTCTTTCAGCCGAGAAAAAAGATGTGGGGTATCCATTAATGAGAATCGCATAGTTGACTCCTTCCACACATGCCATGATCCATTTAGTGCACAGGTCGTTTAGCCCGATCTTGATAAGTAAACATCTCAGATAGCTCCAATCTAGGCAATCGTAGGCTTTTTTTAGATCAATTTTTAGAATGGCAGCGCCAACATTTTTAGTTTGCATTGAATGTAAAGCTTCCTGAGCGATGGCCACAACTTCTAAAATGTTTCTGCCACTTAGAAACCCATGCTGTTCTTTTGTGATATGAATTGATAAATTGCCGTGCATTCTCTTTGCTATAATTTTAGAAATGATTTTATAGATGACATTGCATAAAGAAATCGACCTGTAGTCTGCAAAAGAAAAGGAGTCCTTTCTTTTTGGAATCAGTGCTATGTAGGTGCATGAAATATTTTGATGAATTCTCCCTTGTTTTTTGGTTTCTTCCACCATTCCCAAGATGTCGCTTTTCATTATGTCAAAGAAGTGGATGAAAATGTCTATGGACTAGCCATCAGGGCCGGGACATTTGTCCTTTTTAAATGATTTCATTACAGAGAGTAATTCTTCCTCCATTACTGCAGCAAATAGCCTTGCATTATCCTCTTCATCGAACATTTTTGGGAAAGGATCTATGCCCCATATAATATCATTTATCTCCCTGTTAGTGTCTCGTTTGTATGCTCTTTTAAAATTTTTGATAGCTTCTTTGGAAATATCTTCTTGGGAGTGCAGATAATCTCCCTCTTCATTCTTGATTTGCCATATTGAGTTGGAAGCTCGTCTTTTGCTAGCAAAACGGTGAAAGAACTTGGTGTTTTTATCACCCTCCTTCAGCCAAGTGGCTTGGCTTTTGAGCCACCAAGAGATTTCTTCAATAGTTAATAGTCTCTGTTTCTTTTTTCCAAGTTCCCAAATCCGTTTCCGAGTGCTCCATGGAATGG
This sequence comes from Pinus taeda, assembly GCA_000404065.3. NCBI lineage: Eukaryota > Viridiplantae > Streptophyta > Pinopsida > Pinales > Pinaceae > Pinus > Pinus taeda. The sequence continues at coordinate 12,952 of APFE031583023.1, read as the reverse complement.
ATTGGGAAGTCATACCATCGGTTATTTGTGTTAATTCTTTTTCAATCTTCTTCAGTTTTATACAATTTGAGTGTTTTTTCTGGATCTGGCATTCTTTCACTTTGGATCTAAGATTCCTCATTTTGCCAATCAAGTTCTCCGATGGAGAAGCTTCTGTTGTAGATTTGTTAGCCATCCAAACCTTGCGAACCATGCTATTAAATGCTTCCTCTTCTAGCCAATACCTGTTGAACTTGAATGGATAACTTTTCTACGATGTTGGATTCATCCATTGTAAAGAAATCGGCCGATGGTCCGATATAAAAACAGGGAGAGTGTGTGAGCTCGGAATACCATATTTCTCCAGCATTTTTTTGTGCATGACGTATTTGTCCAGCCTTTTAGCAATGTAGGCTTCCCCCGTTCGACCATTGTCCCAAGTGGGGGACAAAGATTTTGGGCAGATGTCTACATAGTTGTAACGTAGCATTGCTTCCCTGATTTTCTCCCCAATAGAGTCAGCCTTTTTCCCCTTCCCCCATACTTCATCTGGTCCCAATGTGCAATTTAGATCTCCCGCGATGAGGAGCGATTTAATCTCCAAAATGCCGGAGGCAATAAAAAAGTTCCAATAGGAGGCTCTGTCCTTGTAGGGCGCATAGACATTCAGTATATGCATCCTATCAGCACATCCTCTATAATTAGCAGTGATCAAGATTCCCCCAAGGCATCGGAAAGTTCTTGCAGAGATCCACCTCGGATCCCAAAGCACGGCTAGTCCTCCGAAGAGACTCGTCACCTCCGTTGCCGCTATATACCAGGATGGGAACATTCGCCTAAAGAAAGAGATAGTGTCCTGACTGTCATGCATGGTTTCCTGAATTAAAATCAACCTATATGAAGATGAGAAAATTAAGTCTTTTAGAGCGATATACTTGGGGTTTGCTCCAAGACCCCTTATGTTAATAGATAGCATATTCATCATTGAATACTTTTCTCGGGCAATTCTGCTCTAAGAGGCCCGGATTCAGAGAAATTTGAAATGAGAATATCAATAAGGGAGGATTCCTGAAAGTTCAGATTCCGAGAGCCTTCGCGGCCCCTAAAGTGTCTACTTCCCCTGTTGTTTTTCCGGTGAACAGTGATATTCTTGGCAGAATTAGGACTGATGACAGGAGAAGTAGATTTTCGGGGTTTACGGATAGTCAGGGGGAGAAGTGGAGTGAATCCTTCTGTAGCAACATGTCAAGGTCGTTGCCAATGGAATTGGTCAGGGAAGGGAGAGGAGAGTCTGAGGGAGAAATGGGGGACATGGGAGCTTTACCTTTTGAGGCCGAGCGCTTCGGTGAGAAGTGCAAGGAGGGAGAATGGTATACATTAATAGGGGAACGATCAAGTCTGACAGGCGACGGGGAAGACGAGGGGATGATGTGGACATTATCTTCCTTTAGGGATGGGCAGAAATCTTTGGGCATTGGAGGGAGAGAGTTTACAGGGACATCTTGAGATGGTTCAGGAGGAGGAGACAAGGGAGAAAAGACAGGGCCACAAACCACGTTAATATTCTCCATGGAATTCGACCTTGATATAGGAATGAAGGAAGATTTATGGATCCTGGGCGAGAGGAAAGGTCAATGGGACAGGCTCCCCGAAAATTTTGGGGAAGATGGAAATATTTGATAACAGGACTGAGAGAGAATCTCAACAAAAGGAGATACATCATTGAATTTGCGAAATTCACCGTCTTCGCTAATGGGAGACACTGCTGTGACTTTGGAGTTGTGTTTCACTTTATAAACCTTTTTCCATGCCTTACCTTGTAACATCCGAGGACATTTTTCTTTTAAATGACCCGTTCTATGACACTAAGCGCACCTAAAAGGAATGCCCCAGTAGTCCAACCTTTGACACGCAGATAAATTACCCCAAAGCAAATCGATGTGGTCAAGAAAACCACCCCTGTAATCTTTCTCAATCAGTAACCAGGCAACCCTTTTGTCTTTAGCTCCTAGACATCCGGGGTCGACGTAAACAAATTTACCGATTGCATTGCCAATGAAGGAAAGAGTTTCCTTCATCCACAGTTCAATAGGCAGCGCAGGTAATTTGACCCAAATGAAATTGTTCTGAGGGGTGTTCCGGAGGGGGTCGAAGCCTATGTACCATTTTTGAAGGGCCAAATAGCTCCGACCGTGTACCCACGGGGGTTTCCAAATGATGTTGAGGTCTTTAACTTTCAAAAAATGAAAGCTGTACCAATCACGCATTAGACAGACAATGGTGGGCGTGTATCCAATGAGAGGCTCCATCGAGCTCCCAACCATTTCCGAATCTGGCTATCGTCCATATTAGGGAAGTGCCACTTTCCAATCAGGGCCTGTGATTGCAAGCTAGCAATACGGTCCGCCAGTTTAACACCATCCAAACATATAACGGGGGGGTGTAATTTTAGCAAGACGATGATGGTGTTTGCGATGGGGAGCTGAGGGAGATTCCAATTTTAGATCAGAAGCAAGATGGGATGACTGGATATGCTCTGCTAGCTTTGAATGCCATTCGGGAGCCTTTACAGTACCACAATGTTAGCTTCAACTTCCATGGCCGCTTTAACCAGATCCAACGTGTCGGATTCCACGTGGAGGATGTCCATTTCAGAAATGAAATGGTCTTCTGCAGCAAGGATGATAGGAAAAGGATGGACACGAGTCAAAGCAGGGCAAATAAATACCTTATCTGAAAGATAGCCACCTCGGGATATCGACTGAGCTCCAAAAATTGGAAAAATCTATGCAGAACCCCTAAAGTACAAAACTATATCCAAGTAGATTATACAAACATCTTTGTAAACAACGAGTGTAACTAGATGGTCTGACTTTATGAAATTCCAGCCAGGATGTTAACTACAATTCAAATTAAGAATATTTTAAGCGAGGCCTGCATCTGCTCCTTATGCTATTCTAATCGGTTTTTAATACAGAAGCAAAGGGTAAAAGGCACCTTTTAGATCCGGCCTCGTTACTTTGATGTGTCTGTCACGTGACCGTTAGATTGGCCCCACAGGAAAAAGTAATTGAAAAGTCAATTGGGAGGTGTGCAGTATAATTTGGGTTTTTTTCTTTTAATTTAGTAAAAAGAAGCGATTGAGTAAAGTTGCTTTTTCGTTGAAGCCAGAAACTTGGGAATTTTAACCACTTTTTAGAAAAGAAAAAATTAGAAAATTTCAATTATTAGGAATTTTAAATATTTATTTACGAAACTGACAGGGTTTTATTTTTGCCAAATTCTCCTTTGAAACATTAACTTGTTCGTTAAAAAAAAATTAAATATTTTTTAAAGTGAAAAAATAATAAGGGTGAGACTACTTCGATTTCAAACACCAAAATTTTATAGGTAGAAGTTGGTGATGGGACTTGCTTTCATATTGCTTGTATCTTCCTACACTATGGGCGTATTTTAGAGATTTGAATACGGAAATCGCCAAAACTTTATAGGTAGAAGTTGGTGATGGGACTTGCTTTCATATTGCTTGTATCTTCCTACACTATGGGCGTATTCTAGAAATTTGAATACGGGTAAAACTACTTACAAATTGATTCCAAACACCAAAACTCTAGAAACAGGAGGTTGGTGATGGAACTTGCTTTCATATTGCTTGTATCTTCCTACACTATGGTAGTATGGGTGACGCCTCCAGAGATTTGAACATGGGTGAGATTACTTGCAAATCTATTCCAAACACCAAAACTCCAGGAGGTTGGTGATGGGACTTGCTTTTATATTACTTGTATCTTCCTACACTAAAGGTGTATGGGTGACGCCTCCAGAGATTTGAACACTAATGTAACTACCTGCAAACACGGATGGGACTACCTGCAAATCCATTCCAAACACCAAAACTCCAAGAGGTTGGTGATGGGACTTGCTTTCATAGATTTGAACACGGATGGGACCACCTGCAAATCCATTCCAAACACCAAAACTCTATTGATGGGACTTGCTTTCATATAGAGATTTGAACACGAAAGGAACTACCTGCAAACACGGATGGGACTACCTGCAAATCCATTCCAAACACCAAAACTCCAGGAGGTTGGTGATGGGACTTGCTTTCATAGATTTGAACACGGATGGGACCACCTGCAAATCCATTCCAAACACCAAAACTCTATTGATGGGACTTGCTTTCATATAGAGATTTGAACACGAGTGGAACTACCTGCAAACACGGATGGGACTACCTGCAAATCCATTCCAAACACCAAAACTCCAGGAGGTTGGTGATGGGACTTGCTTTCATAGATTTGAACACGGATGGGACCACTTGCAAATGCATTCCAAACACCAAAACTCTAGTGATGGGACTTGCTTTCATATTGCTTGTATCTTCCTACACTACAGTCGTATGGGTGACGCCTCTAGAGATTTGAACACAAGTGGGTCTACTTGCAAATCCATTCCAAACACCAAAACTCCAAGAGGTTGGTGATGGGACTTGCTTTCATATTGCTTGTATCTTCCTACACTAAGGGTGTATGGGTGACACTTCCATAGATTTGAACACGAGTGGGACTACTTGCAAATCGATTCCAAACACCAAAACTCCAGAAGTTGGAGTTGATGATGGGACTTGTTTTCATATTGCTTGTCTCTTCCTACTCTATGGGTGTATGTGTGACATCTCCATAAATTTGAACATGGGTAAGACTACTTGCAAATCAATTCCAAACACCAAAAATCCAGAGGCCCAAGTTGATAATAGGACTTCCTTTCATATTGTTTGAGTGAATTCAAAATTTTAATTAATTTGTAAAAAGAAAAAATTACATATTTAATTAATTTAAAATTTGAATTTAGTTTATAAAAAATAAAAATAAAAATTCTATTATATTTATATGGCTTTTAAATTATTTTTTTGCTACAAATAAATTTAGATACGTGATATTAGTTGGAAAATTTAAATAATTTTAAAATAAAATCAATATTAATATAATTATAAATTAATTATAAAAAATATAAATGATTGTTATTATTTTTATTTTTATAGATGATGAATTGTACTTGCGGTGAATATTAGTTGGAAATTTAATAATTTTAAAATAATCAATATAATATAATAATATAAAAATTAATTATAAAAAATATAAATGAATTGTTATTTATTTTATTTATTATAGATGATGAATTGTACTTAATGGTCCAAATGCTGATCCAAAATCTGAAAATGTGATTTACTAGAAGAACTATTTTAAAAAACATTGATGAATCAGAAAATTATTTATTTTATTATTTTATTCATAAAAATTTTATAAACAAACCTTTTATATAAGAAAAAATGTTTTTATGATCTATCACATAAATATATAATATTCAAATGAATAAGTTGTCAACTGTTTCAAACCAATTATTTATAGGAGTTATCTTTAGTGCGATTTTTTGGACTTTCCAGTAATCTTGATTTGTGTTATTTAAACTAGTTTTTTAACTATATATATAAATTCAACACCCTCAAAAACCTCTAGAGCACTTCGATTATGTAGAGGTTACCGATTAAACTTATGATTTTAATAAATTCCTGACAAAATTTAAAAAAATAAAATAAATAACCCACAAGGAAAAATTCTAAAATTTCAGTAAACAACTTATATTTATATATTTATTTTCTTTTAATAAATTACATATTATTAATATAATAATATATAAATATTTAATATCTCAATCTAATGGTTTCAAACTTATTATTATACAACCTTGTGCATTAAAAATTCTAATATTTACTTTTCCAAGGTGTTCTCGAAGCTTTATAACTTAAATACATCACTATGCATTGAAAATTCTATTATTTAATTTTTCAACGAAACTTTATAACTTGAAAGTTCTACTATTTAGTTTTTTAACGAAACTTTTTAACATGTAGAAATAAGTTGTTATGATATTAAAAAATATATTGATATGAAAATTTTTAGTTGATGTAGTTGAGATAAATGGTTTTTAGATTTTTATTTTGGATCAGGGTTGTTATGATATTTTATATTTTATATATGTATAGTTGGAGGAGTTGAAATGAATGATTATTGTATTTTTTGTATTTAAGTTGTTGTGATTGATAATGAATTAAGCAAAGTCTTTATGTAGAAATCACATAAGAGAATTTTTTGGGCTATGTTATAAGTGTGGTTCATTATCACGACAAGATGAAGAGGCAGACCATGGCAAAGGCTTAAATAAAAAACTATGTAAAGACATAATTTCAACTAACTGATTTGTTTAGTAATGATTATATTAAATGGCTAGTTTTTGAAAAATAATATTTAAATAATGATATTAGTTTATTAATTTATTAAAAATGACTAGTTTTTAAAAAATAATATATTCTTTATTTTGGATCAATTTTAACAAATAATATGTTAAATTTTAATTTGTAAATTAAAAATGGAGTTGTCTATAATGCGACTTTTTGGAGATTCTGGTGACGGCGAAAGAAATGAGGTTAAATCTTGATTTTTAGTAGTTAAAATGGTTTTTTAAGTGCATATTTGGATTCAGCGCCCTGGAAAATCCCTGGGAGCCATTGATTGTGCAGAAACTAGCTATCAAACTTGGGATTCCAATGAATTGCTGCCGGATTTTTGACCAGAAAAATCCGCCGGAAAAGCTTTCAAAAAGTCGCTTTATAGGCTATTGCTTTAATTATACATATTAATCAAATTAAAAGTTTAACATATTGATTTGTCTCGGGTAAATCAAGTGGCGATGGTCGTGGAATGAAGTCGGAGATCTTGAGTTCAAATCTTGTACTACCCCTTAATTAAAAAAAGTTTAAAATATTGAATTTAAAAGAAAGTAGAACCAATTTAGATCCATTTTAACTCAAACTTGAGGAAATATTTGCAACTCAAGAAATTTGATCCCTATGTGAGCTTAATAAATCTATAGTCTAAGATGGTTTAATTATAATAATTAAAAGTTATAATTAATAATAAAAAAATTATGTGTAATTTAGCTTGGCAAAAATGATTAATTAGGTATTTTATCGATAATTTATATTTTACTTTTATTTTTTTATGTAATTTTAACCAAGTCAAAAAAATTTTAATTAATAATTTTATTAATTTATTTTTTATTTTTGTGTAATTTAGCTTAGCCCAAAATGTTTTTAATTAATAATTTTTATTGATAATTTTATATTTTTACATTTTTTTTATGTAATTTAATCAAGTCAAAAATGTTTTGATAACATAACATAATAGAAAATTACAACATCTCTTCCAAACTAGGTTGAGGAGTTGGTATTGATGAGTCATGGCATTAGCTCATGATATTATAACAAAGCCTATTTCCAAGTTAATAAAAATCCATAGGAAAATGAGGGCGAATATCCATGATTAAAATTTTTATTATATGGTAAGTATTAAGTTTTTATGTCCTTATTAATAAAAGTTAAATATAGTTACAAAATTATTAATGAAAGTTAAATATGGTTACAAAATTATTATTTTAATTTATATGGTGAAATAGATCTTAATTTATAGTTATTATTTATATCTTATATAATTTATTGTGATAGAGGTTTATCAAAAGTAATTATAAAATATTTTGATTGTGAAATGAGAGATGATTGGGCATGTGGGGTATTGTGAACTATGGTATTGGCTCATGGTATTGTAACAAAGTATATTTACAAGTTAATAATATTTATGGTAAAGTGGGCATGAATATCCATAGTTAACAAATTTATTGTGTTGTAAATTTATTGTAAATATTAATGTTTTTATGTGATTATTAATTAAATTTACAAATGGTTAGATAATCATTATTATAATTTATAAAGTAAATGGATCTTAACTTATAGCTATTATTTATATGTTATATAATTTAATGTGATGTGCATATTATGATTTTCTTTTATCTAAAAAGTTATTCATAATTTTATGAATGAAAACAAAATTACAACATAAAAAATGAATTTTATTATTTTTAACATTTTACAGACACCCCAACGTCTAGCCTATAGTTCTAACATTTTATCATTATTTAATTGAGTAATGTTTACAAATCTTTTACCTTTTATAAATCATTTTATTTTTATTTAATTGAGCAATGTTTACAAGTTTTTTACCTTTTATAAATTGAGCATATTAATATAAATTCAAAATAGCATATTAATAAATTTTGTGTGTGTTTTTCTTTTTCTTTCTTTTGTTTTTTTGTTATTTATTTTTAGAACTAGTACCAGAATATATATATATATAATATATATATATATATATATTAATATATACTATATATATATAATATATATAAGGGGCCAGAGTCATGCAGAATGGATCATTTTTATATAGTAAGTTTAGGTAAACCTTGAAATTGAAAGAGGCATTAATCTGAATAAGAGATGATTTAGGTTAGATGATTAACAGATATTGTAAAGAGATGATTAGAGTATTAGAGTATTAAAGAGATTATACATGCTTGTCTTCCTTAATTTAATATTATTATTATTATTGATTTTATATCATTATTATTATTTTTTAATATTTATTCTTCTTATTACTATTATTTATTATTATAGTTTTATTATTTGAACCATAGTTTGCCTATTATTTTTCTATTTTATTTTGTAATTATTCTATGGTACTTTTTATATAAATATTAATAATTGAAGAATAAAAATAAAAAAATTTTGATTTGTTTATTTATTTTTCCGATTTTTCATTTTATTTTTTCTTAGTGTTATTTATTTTATTCACTTTATTAATTTGACCATATTATTATTTATTTTTAGTTATTTCTCTATGACTTTCTTTTTATTAAAATATTAATGATACTAATAATAAAATTAATTATTTACAGTTATTTGTCAACTGTTATTAGTTAAAACTAATAATAAATTTTTAGTCAAAATGAGTTGTTATATTATAATGGCTAGAAAGCATCTCTCTACATCTATTTTAATTTGATGCCAAGATCTAGTTCATCATCTTGTCCAGAAAATGAACCACACTTTGATTCAAAACGCGTCAACAAAAAATTTCTCTTATATAATTTTCACCCAAAAAAACTTAATTATATATAAATTCCTAAAAACAAAATTAATCAGACCACTTTCATATTTTAACTTTTTTAATATTTTTTAATAAATTCAAACTTATAATAATTTTTATTGCTAATAAAATAAATTACAAATTAAAATAATTAATTTAAAAAAACAAACCTATTATAAATTTACAATTTCAAAAATCTTCACTCCTCCCAAATGTCACTTTAACTCTGCTAGATCCTACCAATCTTGTACCTGTTTTCTTAAATCCTAACCAAAAACAGTTTTAGGGCAACATGCCTTTTTTTCTTGTCTATTACTTAAAATTTTATTTAGATATTTTATTTTATTTTTTATTTCTTTCTTGGTTATTCTCAATAATCAAGGAACACAAAAATACAACATAGGTATTTTCAGCTACAATAGTGTTTAAAAAAAAAGATTGAATATTGTCAATTACATCGGTTTTGGGTGAGGAGGTTAGTATGGCAGTTGAATTGGCCAATGATGCTCAGCTTTGTGATCTCTCTGATTATATATATGACTGAAGTCAGTTATATTGCCATAATTTTGTGTTTATGCTGAATTAAGTCAATGTATATGTCTTTTTATATTGTTTATTAGATTTATTTATTTTTCCAATTTATTGATTTTTTTTGTTATTTTCAGGTATCAAAGAACATGTACATAGTCAAGATAGTCAAGATAAACATTAAATAGGTGGCTCCCAATAAAACAGCGTTTTTTTTTCCAATTTATTAATTTCTCTTTTCTTGTTTTTTTTTTTTAAATACATGGTGAATTGGTAACTGCAAGTCCTAATTTATGGGAGACCCTGGATCAACCCTGGTAGCTGCCTCTATAACACCAAGTGTACATCCAACTACCTGCAAGTCGATATATTAATTTCCCTTTTCTTGTTACTCTAAAGAATCAAGGAACCGATAAGGCTACCAATAGAACAGTATAAAGACAACTTACACAGGGGCATCATGTCAATAGACTTAAACCTGGATACATTAGATAGGCAGCTCTCAATAGAACAGTATAAAGACAGTTTACAAAAAAGCATTGTGTCAATAGACTCGAACCTGAATTGAACCTAGATAAAGAGACTATCATTAAACTCTCCCAAACACCTAAGCAGCATTCAATTGACCTTGTCTAGATTTATCCAACAAAGTTTTTGCAATTTTCTTTGTTTCCACTATTGCAAAAATATATACTACAATATATATTTGTTGTTTGTTGTAAGAGATTCTGTCTGGGAACACAATATAGATCAAATACTGGTATGTTACAGGCTATGGCGGAATTGTGTCCAAATTACAAACCTGAAAATTAAGCATGTTTCTCAGATTTGTAAAGCTGCGAAGATATTTTGGACCTGGGTTTAAGCATGTTTCCCAGATTTGTAAAGCTGCGAAGATATTTTGGACCTGGTTTTCTGTGAAGTATAAGGGGTTTTTTATTGGTTTCTCCTTTACATTGAAAAGGCGTTTGTTTGGGGTTGCAAATAATTACCAACAACAGTCATGTAGAGATAACGATGAATAACAGCTTAAGGCAACTGCGCTGATTAACTTGAGGCGGCGGTTCGCTGTGCAGTGCTTGAAAGTTTGTCTTTCATAGCTTCTGTGAATTTTTACTCATAATGATTTTTTTGCAGGCTTCGCAGATTGTTCCATGGAGAGTATATTATATGACTTACTGAAGAATAAAGGCCATGTTCTAGAAGGTTCCAGAACAGGGCTCGAAAGCTTCGTTCTGTTCTCGAAGGTTCCATAACAGGTATGAACAGCTCTTCTCTAAGAGCTTCTGTGAATTTTCACTCTCGTCCTCTTCATGGATTTTGTGCGCTCACCTCACACAATCCACGGAGAATTATTTATGTACACTCCTTCAAAGAAGAAAGAAGAAAGCCACTTCTGGTAGAGGTTTTAGTGTATATTTCTTTTTTAATGGTTGACGTTAGAGGTGTTTTTTAATTAATCAACATATAATTAAATATAGAAATTTGAAATGTGTGTGTTTATTTTGGGTTTTTTCTAGTTAATAATAGTAAAATTTGTTAGAATTATAGTAAGGATTTGTTGAAATCACTAGTTTGAGTTGTGAACTCTATACAATTCTGGTAAGGATTTGTCATAATTACAAGTTTGAATCTCTATACAATTTGATTGGCTAGGATCACAAGCTTGAGTTGTGACGAATATTGGATTTGTTTGAATCACAAGTTTGAGTTGTGAACTTTGCACAGTTCTAGCAAGGATTTGTTGGAATCACAAGTTTGAGTTGTGATCTCTACACTAGAATCACAAGTTTAAAAGTTGTGAACTCTAGAAGCTATTTTGTAAGCTCTAGTCGAGTCAGAGGTCTTTTTATTGATTTCTAGATATTGGAAACAACAACTAACTTTCATTAAAATTTTAATTAGTTTTTAAAATGAAAAATTATATATTTGTAATTTGAAATTTTAATTAATATTTAGTTGATTTAATTTATTTATAATTAATAAAAAATAATCATAATTATACTTTTATGTTTTTTATATAAATTATAGTAAAATATTTGTGCATTTTTAAATCGATTCAAATATTTTAGAGTTTTGAATGAAATTAATATTAATATAAAATATTATTATTAATTTATAATAATTTTATAAAATAGTGTTTATTTTTTTATTTTTAAAATGTTTTATAAACTAATTATTATATTAGAAAAAAAATTCAAAATGAAAGAAAAGTGCAATTTGATTTTGTACTTTCAAATCATATATTAAATTTATTAAATGATAAAGATAATATTGATTTGTATTTCCAAATCCATAACATTAAAATATTTTCAATCTATATTTGGGATAACAAATATGATTCATTCTATTAATTTTATTTATAAAAAATATATTATAGACAAATTTTTTATACAATATATTAACATAATGGTTTCAAATTTATTGTTATGTAACTTTGTACACTGAAAATTCTCATATTTACTTTTCTAAGTTTTATGAAAGCTTTATATACATTACAATTGTATGCTTTATAGTGTTAATTTACTTGCATGTTTTAAAAGTTAAGTGCATATTCTATTATGTTGTTTATTGCAGCCAAGGCAAATTTTTAAGTTATGGCAGTCGGGTCTATTACCTTGATGGGGCCCCTACTCCAAACGATGTAAAGTCTAGTTGAGACTTCATACTAGGGGGACCCCTTGTGTTGGTGGACTTCCAACACCATCAAAAATTGGCGCTAGAAGGAGGGCCAAATGATAAGTTGAGCCTGTGAAGTTTGTTTTGAATCTCCCATCTTAAGTGGCTTCTTCTCAAATCATAATCCCGGGGTGGTTTGCTACAAGTGGAAATCTTATAGTCCCCATGAAACAAATTCATGACTTGTCACATTTGAAGTTCAGTGGCGAGGATGGCACATCTATAGCTAAACATACACTTCAGTTTCTTAAGTTTTGTAATTTTCATGAATTGGATTGTGAAGATGTTGCTTGTAGATTATTCATCCTCACTTTTGTAGGTCGCACTAAGCAATAATGTCCTACCTTTCCAAATGCTTCTATCCATTCATTTGAACTTTTCAAGGAGCTTCATCAAGCTTTTGACAGGTACAATTATCAAGATGTTTATATAAGGGTTAATCGACTTAGAATGAAATTTGATGAATCGTTAGAAGATTTTCTTGATCGGTTTCTTCATCTTTGTTATGAGTTTCCTAAGGAAGACGTGGATTGGGAATTCATGAGTGAAAAGTTTCAGTATTTGGTTCAGTGATCCGAATTTAAATAGGAACGCAATAGATTACAGAGATAACCATAAATCCAGAGATGCGATAACCATAAATAAAGAGATGCAGCAGAAATAACACTTCATTTTATTAATGGAAAATACCGAAATATGCTTACAACCAGAATTGGAAATAAACCAGC
>APFE031583004.1:18296-28728 GCA_000404065.3 Pinus taeda | reverse complement strand
GTCAAAGTCTTTCTCCATTGACTATATGTGAGCTTGAAACATGTATTGATACAAACTTGATCCGGCAGCCGGTTTCTTTGTCATTTTCAGCAGAGGTCTCGTCACAAGGCTCAGATCAAAGTTTACATTCATGGTATGAGGAAAAGAGAGGTAATCCATTGGATGAGCTAAGTTCCAGTGTGCTTGAATTTCAAGATCCTTATGCAGTGTTTTTGGAGGCGGATAGAGAATTCATATCATTCAACGGATCTGTTTCTAAGTTAGCATGGGAGTTGCCTTTCAATAGTTCTCTCTTATTGTTAATAAGTGAGCATTTGCGGAAAATTCGAACAGCAGATGGAATACTTACTTCGTTGCACTGGTTGTTTCATTTCACTTGATCAGGTGATGAATGAAATTGTTAGAGTAGGTTTTGATGAATAAGCTCCCCTTTGAGCATTTTCAGTTTGTCGGTTGTGTTTAAGTATCGCGTCAGTTTTTAGTCTTGTTGTTAAGTTAGTTTGTCTAGGTTTTCAGTCATGCATTTCAGCTTGAGTTTTTGACTCCGTTGCCCAATGGATGAAGGCACTGTCTACTCTCCCAAAGATGTGTCGTTCTTGGCACCTCCAAGGAGCTACCATCCCCATTGGAGCCAATGTTAGTGTCAGTCTTTCCAACCTTCCTCCAGTGATCAAATATGCTCTTACAAAGTGGTCTCAGAGTGTCTAGGTCAAATTTTGTCATTTCAAAGAGTCTTAAAGCAAAATTTGGTCACTAGGCATTAGGCCTAGGGTTTGCTTTCACTCCTTCTAAAGTTGTCAAAATGTCGGTCCATGTCACTATTTGGCTGAGTCTATCATCATTCATAGGGTTTTCATTATCATGTCAGTGTCTAATGAGTCATTTTACACCTTGTTCATGCTTCAGTTGCGCCTTGGTAAGGTCCATTTCCCTCTCTTAGGGTTTTGGAGGTAATTTCTCTTAGATGGTCAAATCACTAGCAAAAATTGTATCCTGATGTTCATACACCTTTCCCTATCCTTAAATTACCTTATCAAATGCTTCCCATCACCGAGATCCCCCAAATTCCTCATTTTCGCGCAAACCCTAGTTTCTTGTTACAACTTGGCAATTTTCTAGGCTAGGCCTATGTTTTGCCCTTTTGGACCCCTTTCCCTCACTCGATCTCCAATATTCCACTTTCCGCTACTTCCTAACATCCCTCCCTACTTCCAAAAAATTTTTCAAGAATTTAGAAGCCCCCTATCCTCTTCATTTCGCTTCATTTCAACAAAATTCCTAGTTTCACACATCGGGGTAGGTTTTACTAAAATGATGTTTCTGAGCAATCAAAGATGAATTTTGGAAAACTGAGAGATTTTTTTGTCCACAACATGCCAAGGAAGAAAAAATTCCTTCACTTTTTACACAGGTGTCATCGTGTTACAGAAATGTCAAAACTATCGTTGCCTCAGGAGAATCGAATACACCTCTAAAGTGACCTTGGGAAAATCAAATTGTCTCCTAGCTTAGTTGGCCAAATGACTTTCTTGATGAGTTAAATGATAACGAGACAAAAATATCTTTCCAATGAGCTATCATGAGCTCAATTTTGAGTTGAGGAAGGCATTCAAAAGTTGACTGCAACAACACTCTACCTTGAGGCAGCCTCATTTGGCACATTTTGACCAGTCTTGGGAGTTTTGGCTTTTGACAAAGAAAATGAACTCCAAATTAAAAAATTTTACTTGATTTGGAAAGTAGACTCAAAGATATTTCTAATGGGCTATCCTGCACCCAATTTGGACACTGGGAAGGCCTCCAAAAAGCATCTGAATGTCGCGCTATGCGTAGAGCTCAAGCGCGCTACGCGTTGGGGTTTTGGCTCAACGCGTAGCGCACCACGCGTTACCCTTAAGTTGGGGAGGTCCATTTCAGGAAAGGTTTGCATTTTTGGATTTTTCATTACAAAATACATTTTCTAAGCCATGGTCAAGAAGTTTCATGGACATTTAAGCCCCCAAAAGGTCAAAAAACAAGCAAAAAATGACCTTCTGCCACTTTTTGGACACACAGGAATCCGTCTTGGGAGATTGCAATTTTGGAGGGGAAAACGGCCACCAAATTGAACAATTCGACTTGGGATGGAAGGAAGACATCCATACCTTCCCAAAAAGCTCCCTTGTGCCTCGTTTGGATGTCGGGAAGTGCCTCAAAACTGGCCTGAAAGGTGCGCTACATGTAGAGAAATGGCGCGCTACGCGTTGGGGAAATTGGCTAGTTTTACATCTTCAGCTCACGAAAACACAGTATTGACTAGTTTTGACCTTTTGGTGGGATTTTTCATCCTCTTTGATGTAGTTGATGTAATTTTATGCTTGAAATGGCACTTTTTACCTATTCTAGAGGATTCATTCATAAAATGGCAAAAAATTAATGAATGAATTGGTTTCCAAGTTTATAGAGGCAAGTTGTTTTGATTGCCTAGTTTGTAGTGCTTAGTTTAGAATTGGTTGAAACAGCTCCTAGAAGGAGGAGCTCGACCCCTAGAGGTTACGAAATGGTTTTTCTTGGTCTATATATGTAATTTTTCATTCAATAGCAGAGGTTGGAATCTTGGGATAGTTTTGAGACTATATTGTACATATTTACAACATTTTTGGCGAAGGAAAGACCAGGGTTTTGCAGCACTACTTGGGATCCATGTGGTTTTATGTCTTGATGGTGTGTTTCTTTCAGTACTTGTAAGTTGTGTATGTGCATCATTATCTATTGAATCTTCTCTTATTAAGCAAATGAAGTGTTAAGGTAGAATCCATGAAATTGCTATGCTCTGCCTTTAAATTTGTTTAATATTCTATGTTTTCTTCAATTCAAGGAGAATCCTTGAGACCCCTTGCTCTCCTTAGCCCCTCACCAGTCTGATATATCCATCTCACCTGCTTTTAGGCATCAAAACAATTGCCTATCTTGCCCCAAGTGGACCTCTGCAAAAACTGTGCCTCATCCCCGCACCCAAAATTGCCTTTCCCTTGATTTCAACAAAATCATAAAACATCAATCCTAAACTCTTTGTACTTAATACCTAGCCTAAAATCAGTCATCAATTCGGTCATCTTGAGCCTTTTCGATTATCTTTTGCTGAGTTTGACCCGGAGAGAGCCTCTCCTGTCCTCGTAGGGCTAGCTACGAGGCTGAGCGTGGTTTGATGTGGCCTTGAGTCTTGCCTTATTTCAGCCTAAGGCGGATTTGAGTGCTAACAAAACAAATAGGAGGAAAACCATGAAAACCAATAACGATACAACACCATAATAATGTGGCATAACTACACACCAGACACACGTAAAATAAAAAATCAAGTGCAAAAATCACAAAAACCAAAAGCACTAGACTAACAACAGACACCATGATTCAATCCCTGTGGTTCCTAAGGAAAGCTCAACTAGAGCCTTCTTCAAAATTTCATGCAATTTATTTTCCATGCAATCCCTTGCATCATGTCACCATAAACACATAACTATTAGTGCATAAATAAATATAAAAATACATTAGATACCTTATCTTGTTGTGCAAAGCACGTTTCCTTGTAGCTGAACACGTCCATACCATCTCTCAAAGGACTCTAATTCCCTTAAAAAATCCACTTGTAACTAGAGACTAGCTAATATATCTATCAATTACATGTCCATGAATATAACAAATATCCACATAATTTCAAACAAATCAATTTTAAGAAGACTTCCTGTATGCAAAGCACTCATTCTTTCAGAATTAGGGTTTCCAAACATAGCCAAAGGAATTCTTGCCCAATTCCTTTCCTTTACCTTTTTACCTTACTGCAATCAATGCTTACTATGTACTATCACATCACCCAACTATTAGTTATATAAACACATCAACTATTACCTTGTCACGCTAATACCAAACATGTTTCCTATAACTTTTCGCACATGTCAACCACATGTTTGAAATATCAAGAAAATAGTATTTTTCAATTTGACATCAACTTTTACAAACAATCATGTCATAACCCATAGTCAACTTATAGGCATTCCTACGCACTCAGCTACAAGGGCCTAACCACTCAGTTGCAGACTCACCAAGGTCTCCACGCACTCAGCTACAAGAGTCTTCCCCTTCACCAAAAATATAGAAATATTGAACCTCTACAGACTCAAAAACATATCAAAATCTTACTTATCCCTTTAGACTTACTAAGGCACCCTTTTATATACTTTATCCCATTACAATACTATTATCCGCAAACCATGGGAGGATCTCAAAACAATACAAAAATGAAGGGGATTGGACCTTCATAAAGTCCGTTGACCCCTAGTGACCTGCGCTACTCTTGCTCTGCTCCTATAAAAGAGGATACTTTACAATATCTTATCAAAACTTGATGTGGGGGAGCCTGTCCCAAAAGGCCCCCAACACAAACATGTGACTCGTCCTGAGTCACTCGATTGTTATATCCTCAATGTGTGCTTGGAGGTCATTGAATTCAGACTTCAAGGCTTGAAGTTCTACTGTACTCTACGCAGCGGCCTATCGGACCTCTTCAACCAACCTCTTTATAGTTTGTCATGCGACTGCTAAACTCATCATCCTCTGCATCTACTCAAAGGCTTATAATTTTCTCTAGACGATCTAAGATAGTTGGCTTGCTTCATTGGCCCATGGTTGCATCCCTGCTGAAATGATAGAGGCATTTTGATGCAACTCATCAATCTAAGTCTATATATATTTCCCTTCTTGGAGTCGAGTGAACCTCTTCACACGTTCTAAGGTCTGCATTGTCACCCTGATCTCATCAAAATGTAGTTTCTTTTCACAGATGTTAGCTTCACATTTCTGTAGATGCAAATCCTCCTACAATGAGGCCCACATTTCCATTGTAATTTCAAAAATTTGGCTGTAGTTGTTAACTACAATGACAAGAATTTTCATATCAGCGTTAATTGCAGCTTCACACTATTCTCGGACTTCTGGAGGGGTGGTAGGTTGTAGCTTCATCTCAAGCTCAAAGATCTGCAGTTGTAGCTCAAACCACACCTTTCCTACCTCATCCTTAGATTATTTTACTGCAGCTACTTGATTCTGTAATTTCTTGGCCAAAATTGCCTCAGCTGTAGTTTCAAGCTCTAGAAGCCCACTACATACCTCCACTATTGCCACTTCTAGCTGCCAGCTATGTGCAACAACCTCTTCTTGTTCCTTGAGAAACTCCACTTTTTCCTCAAACATTTGTTGTTTTTTAGTCTTGACTTCACTAATAACCAATAATGCAAGTTGTTCCCTGACACTGAGCTCATCCGAAACTCCTTAATGCAGCTCATGGAATGTCTGAATGGGGAGTGCCACAAGGTTAAGGCTCAAGTTCTTCACATGTAGGAGGCGTGCCCTATCTTCTAAAGTGTCAACATGTAATGATCCCTCCCACAATTTTATTGCACTGAGGTCTGTGGTAACTTTTGCTTGTGAGTTTGTCATGCTCACTTTCTTTAAGCTTGCTTGACCCACACTCGCTTATAAAACACTGGTCTATACCTGCAATTCTTGAAGGCCCTGTTGGACCTTTGTCAAGATAGATTAGTATTTCTCTTCTATGTGCCTCCAAATGTCTTCCATCGCAGATAGGTCTGTATCCTCAATTTCATTAAGAACCCCCTCCGTAAGGGCTAGTGGCTCTATGCTGGTGGACTTATCCAATTTTTGTTTCTTCCACGCACCACTAGCGCTCTATTTGTGTAGCTTCTTGATAATGAATGAAGACTCAAAGTCCTCCCTTCCAACAAAAGTATCGTCACCACCCTCTTCCTCTTCCGTAGTTTATGTGCCAACTGTGCGCTCTGTCTCTGGCATAGTGGCTTCCTCCATGTCAATCATGACCTTCTTGGGATCCTTCTAGGAATCCTTCTTGGGATCCTTCTAGGAATTCTTCTTGGGATCCTTCTTGGAATCCTTCGTGGGATCCTTCTTGGAATCCTTCTTGGGATCCTTCTTCTCAGCCTATGTTTCTGTAGCGGTCTTACTTGTACTTGCTATTGTCATTGGCTCGACCAAGGTGTGCCAATTGCTTGACCACTTAATGATGATAACCAAAATACGTTCTTCTACTACTAGATATGGAAATACATGCCACTCTTCCATCAAATCCTTCATGGCACAGATATAGACATTGTGGAAATCAGCCTTGAACTTCGCAACATCATGATACAAATAAAATAGGGAACGTGATAATCGAAACCATTGATTAATCACCAATCACAACTCTATTGCAAATAGAACCCAAAATATCCTATTCTCCATGGCCCTTGTAGGGTCTTTGGATGCCCATAATGAGGCATATCGAGCAACTTCACAGATATCTAGGTCCACTGCAGGGAACTGCGATTCCTCGGGTGCTCTCTAAGTGATTAACATAATCAGAATAAATATCCATGCATAATGGAATGAATTTCCTTCCTTTTGTGCTTCACAACAATCATCTAGAAATTTGTGGCACATGTACCTTGCCCAATTGAACTAGACCCCCTGGATGCACTGTGCGGCCAAGGACACAACACGGGTTGACACTTCATATACATGAAACTTTCGCATAATATTCCCAGCCAAAGTAGAGACGAAAGATCACACAGCCTCATCGTTGATAGAGATAACAGCATAGCCCCAAGACTTCTTGATCAAGAGAAAATAACTCTTCATTTGATCTACTAGTTTCTTCTCATGTGACTTGCCGATAAAATCATCATCTAGATTGGCCCCCTCACAGGGCAGCACGGTAATTTGTTTGGTTAGCATCTCATTAATAGGGATGGGCTTTCCTAACCATAGGAACCCATCATGGACCAATGAAAACAATTGATGCATGCAAATAGTGTTGATGATATTATGCCCGAAATGGTGAACATACAACATGTTCAAAAAACTTGCATGCTCAATTCAAGCTGCCTACTTCATAGGTTCAACGCATGTGACATCTGCTTCTTAGCTCCTGTTGTCGAGGCAGTAGGCTACCATCTAGGGGATCTGAACACTATAGTATGGGCAGGATGTGTAGGAGTCATGATATATCCAAGGCCTCTCTGCAAGAATTCCATTTCTAATTCTGCCCAATTCCACTCAGACATCCAACAATTCTCGTGAATCACACTTGCGTGCAAAATCATGATAGAAGTTGTATGAAAGAAAAGTGTCAGAATGTGGAGCGGGGTTCCATATTTATAGCCCAATTAAAATTCACCTCTTCGTTCCCCCTTAGGTCTTCCTCATAAATGTGAATTTGGTGTAAGGTTCTCCCAAATTTTCTCTTTAAATGAATTTCCCCTGCTCCTTTTAACAGAAAAATCATTGTCAAATCTACTGTAGTTATTCCAACAGTGACTTTCTGTGTAGGCTGCATGAAAATCCACCTTGTGGCTTAGCTACCTCATCATAGAAGCCACCTCTTCCATCTTCCAAAACATCATGCAGGCTTCCTTCTTCGATAAAAAATTTCCTTGGTAGAGTAGTTTATAGTCCTGTGCTCTCTTTTAACTGCCAGAAGTACTAAGACTTTTTTGTAGTCATGTAGTCGTTGTGTAGGGTCGGGATCGTCCTTGTCAACCTTCAGCCTAGTCCTATTAATCCTACTAGGAAATACTTCCCCAATCATCTTCAGGAGTTGAACTGAGCCACCATCCAAAATATCCTTAATTACATACAGTCCTACCTAATGCATCTGAAACTTCCCTGGAAATTCGGTAAACTTGATGTCATACATCAGGACAAAATCACCATTCTTGAAAGTGCATTGGTTAATGTGACGATTGTGCCTCGCCTTTTCTCTAGCTTTCTGGACCATCTAATGAAAGTTCTCCAAAAAGTGGTCTTCCTCTGACGCAAGTAGCTAAGCATGGTGAACCAATAAAAAATAATTCCAATGGGTTGCCTGCATGGAGTAACTGTAGATAATGAAGGTGCAAGAGCAATTGCAGATTTCAAAGTTATTGAGATAGTTGATGTCAGTAATGCATACCGAGCATTACTCAAGATTTATTGGGTCTTTGACATGAACGCAATCATTAGCTTAAAGAAGAGAAGCATTGTATTTGAAAAGAATGAGCTTCAAGTAATTGTCATGTTGGATCCAGCTGAAGGTGTGCAATACAGAAAACCAAACCATGACTATTATGAAGATCAAGACATTGAGAACATATATAAGTTAATTGCACGAAATGAAGATTGGATCAATCCCACTATGGATGCAAGGATCAGCTGGGAGTAGGAGATTTCTTGCCAATCAAACTCAGAAAAAGAGTTAGAAAAATGACAGGATCGGTTGTATGAGGTCTCTATGCTACGATGTAATCAACTTACAAAGTGTCTACACTGCATATCTATTGAGGAACATAATTTACCCTATTATGATGTCTTGGATGATTTTAATATATTTCTTAACCATTTTGAAGCGGATGTACTAGAGAAACATCGATTCCAATCCTTAGATGTACCCTTGAGGGCTACACCTACAAGATGGTGGGGTATTCACAAGGATAATTTTTCTTACTGGAAGGAATATCGTAGAATGATGTGATTAAGGTTTTTCTACACAAACACTCGACTCACTAAAAAATACATGGGGAAGGATGATCCATGCTAACATCTACCTCAATGGACTAAGGTGTGGGGTGAGATACCTCAACCTAAGTAGGTGCATATCTTTATTCATACCCTAGATGCTATCCCAAATAACTGGTATTTAGAGATGAAGCTATGACAGAGGACCATTGATTGGGATGAGATGAAGAAAAGTTTATTGTTGAGATTTAGTTTCGAAGATGGGTTTGAATGCATTGATGAAGCGCTTTAGGAGATTAAAGCAATAATCAATTTAACACATGTAGAGCTTATGACATGGGTATAGCCTTACTGGAGTAAGAAGCTACAACATGCTTTAGAATGATACAATGTCATGACAGAAGAAGACAAAGGGGATCAAAGGAATATTAATGTCCCAGAATGAGAGGGATAGTGTGAAGTTGGTGGACCTAATGCAGAGATCCATGATATTTCTTAACCAGTGTGCAAAAAATAGGTGAACAATGGCTCCGAAGCAAAACCAAAATTTCCAAACATTACCGAATATTGGGATGAAGACATAGTGGATAACGTCATTGAATTATTACATGAATATCAGGATTTATTTCCCACTAAGTTCTCTGACTTGAAAGGTGTAGTAGGAGATTTTGGTATGATGAAGATCAATTTGAAACTTGATGTGAAGCCAGTTAATCAATGCCCATATCAGTTGAATCCCAAATACAAGGAAAAGGTAAGGGAGGAACTTGATAAGACGCTCGCGACCAAAATAATTGATCCTGTAGAAGAATTTAAATGGATCAGTCCTATTATTTTCCAAGAGAATAAAACAAAGGGTGATACACGAAACTATTTTTTGGCCTGAGGGGGCTTGGACCTAGGTTTAGAGTTAGTTGCACTAACAAACAAAACCCTACACTACTGACCCTTCTGGCAGTAACCCGCTTAGTGCAGGCTACAGTCTCACCCAAGGCAACATTGGGGGATGTTAGAAACAAGCTTATGTATCCAGAAGGCTATGTGAAATGGAATTAGGGGTTTCTTTAGTTTCAAGCCTAATCCAACCTTCACAAGCCCTTATCCTTTAAATCCCAAAATTAAAGAGATTTTCAGTTAAACAAAGTTATGAACTTCATGTAAACATCTAGCCATGCATAAAATAACCTATAATAGTAGATCCAGATCTTCGTAGAGAACTTAAGACAAAATTGCAAATAAATGGCATTCAATTGTGCATAAATACATAAAACACACAAGTATGTAAATTAGACATAGAATTGGCTCAAATATTCCATATAGAAACTTTGCAAATCTTGTGTATGCAGCTGTAGGGACCCATGCACTTAGATATGGAATTACCAAGGTCTTTGCGCACTCAACTGTAGAAGCTTTCCCCTTCACCAAAAATACAAAAAGATCAAACCTTTACAGACTCAAAAACATATCAAAATATGACTTCTCTATTTAGACTTCCTAAGGCACTCTTTTATATAGATTATCTCATTACAATACCATGCTCCACAAACCATGGGTGGATCTCAAAAAACTAAAACAACTAACGGGATTTGACCTTCCTAAAGCCCTTTGACCCTAGTGACCTATGCCACTCTCACTCCACTCTTAAAAATGTAGAGACCTTACAATATTTTATCAAAACTTGACCTAGGGGACCCCATCGCAACAAGGCCTAGCGCTTGGGGAGGAACTACATGAATTTTAGTTTAAGGGAAACTTTTGTTGTATTTCCAGTCTTGTGGATGTCATTAGCAAGGGGCTAAGACAATATGCACTTCTTGCAGTTATGGTTATTTGATCATTTATGTGATTAAATAACTATATGCTCTCTGAGTACTTGTAGAGATATTGTGAT
>APFE031583004.1:5449-17482 GCA_000404065.3 Pinus taeda | reverse complement strand
ACATTATTAATAAAAGTGCATGATAAAGTCAAAAGGGAATCTTTCCAAATATCTTTAAAACTATGCGTAAGAGAAGGAAGACTAGGCAAGTTTATCTTGATTATTCATTAAGTGGTTTACAATCTCGTGGTTTTAGAAACCCATGGTATTTTCAATGTAAAAGAAGAACAAAAGGAATACAAAATCCCTTTATGTGATTGGTAAGTTTTAATTTTTACTTGGAGAAACATAACTGAGTCAAAGGTACATAAGTGAACATATATTTTATATTATACCCCAAAGAGATGAATAACCACATTTCACTAGGGTTGTAACTTTTCAAAAAGAAAAAAATATTATAAATATTATATTGTAAAAATATTTTATAAAAAATCAAAATAAATTTAAAAAAAGAAAAAGAAAAAGAAAAGAATTTCAAAAAAAAATTTATGAAAAAAAAGAAGAGGGTTTAAGAAAAAGACAATTGTTGAGGAATATATATAAAATGTATTATACAAATAAATTAATAAATTACCAAATAAGGTTATGAGGTAAAAGAAAATGGAGCCTAATTCGAAAATAATGAAGGAAGTAGTCAAGACGAGTCCCACACAACAATCACTATTTTGGACTAAATGTCCATTTTGTTTTTAGGAAATTGGATATAATTATATTAAACAAAAACAAAATTTAAGATGTCCAAGGTGTGGAAGATTATTTAGTACTGAAGGGAATAACGATAATGAGCAGATACAAATAAAACAAGTAAAGGAAGAAATAATAAAAATTTAACGAAAGAACTAAGCATCAAAGAAGAAATATAAAAATATGGAAGATTAGTTTCATGGAAAATAAAAATAAAAGTAATGAGGATATTTGGCACCTCAGAGACCATAATAAAAAATTACTTGAATAGGTCAAAATGTCCAACATTAAGAAGAAAAAATTAAAGCAAGAGAATGAAATTTCTAAGGAGAAATTCAATGAGAATATATTGAAGAAGGAAGATGAAAATTTGCGTTTAAAAACTATGAATCAAATTTTATTAGAACGAATCAAAGGTAAAGAAAAGGATACTAAGGGCAAAGTCAACAATTCAGAAAATATTGAACTTTCACGTATAAGGAATGATAACCAAGCCCTACTTACATGAATTAAGAAGCTTCAAAGTGACAAGAAGTCACCAAATGACAAGTTAGAACAGCTTCGAGGAGAAGTATTGAAGTCTCCATTTGTTTTGGTCCAAGTTGAAGATAAAGGAATAAATACCAATCACGTTAATGTCACAATTCAACAAAATGAGAAACCAAAAAGAAGTTAGAACATATTCAGAAGTTGCAGTTCAAATGATGGACATTCCAAATGACGATACCAACTCAACAACAATAAGACTTGAAGGAAATCAAGGAGATGTCACTAATATGGTAAGGGAAAGTCCAACAAAAATAAATCGTTATCGACATCTAAATCACAAGAGAAAACATTCCAATCAATCTATGTACCAGTATCACTCAGAACAAAAACAACATATTTATGTTCCCAAGAATACTGATGTTTGGAGAATCTAGTCCAATGATAAAAGTTCAGTGCAAATTTCGAGTGACTAGAATATTTCACAAAGGATTAATCTAGGATGGTTAGATACATTTTCGTTTCGGAAATTTTATTTTTCACTCCAAGGATCATATTGTCTTGTAACAATGAAGATGACAATTCTGCTTGACGAGAAAAAAAAAGAGATCTAACCTTTCATTAATAAGGTTTTGAGGAAAAATATTTTTGAATAGAGGGGAAATTTTATGAATATAATTCATAGAAAAGTAATAAATATAAATATAATCATAATTAATTAACTAATAGTTAGTTAGCTAGTCATTAAGAGGCATGTATTATAGACATGATCATTCATGAAAGGGCACCTGCTTAGGGTATATAAGCAAAGCCTCATTCTTAGTTGTAATCATCGCATATCTTACATCAATTCAATATATAATAATCGATATATTGTTACATGTCTTATACTAGACATCTATGTCTTTGAAGAATTTGAAACATTTATGTTGCGTATACTACTTTTGGTCATTACATTTTGATATTGTAGTGAAGTTTTTGTTGATGCATTTTTCAGATCATGTTATGCAACATTTCTATTGATTCTTCTTTAGTTGGAGTTTCTATTTTTTCTTTGAAGAGATTGTTGTTATGGTGTTCATGTTGAACAATTCTCAGTTCCAGTCTTAGAATATATGAAACAAGAAGCACATAGAGGAGTGGAGTTGGAGAGCTCCGGTGAAATCAATGTAAGTGAGAAATTTTATCAATCCAATAGTAGTTGGATATTTCAGAAGAAATTCGGTGAGGTTCATTGGTTGTGGTGGCTTCCAACAAATTGAAGTCTGTAGATTCATTTGATAGTTAAGTAACGAGACAAGGATCATTAGTCATGGTGGCTTCTAGCAGATGATAGTAGCCAATTGTCATTATATGTAAAACATTTTCTTAGCATAATGAATAGTTGAGAAGCACAACATCAGTGGGTGTTGTTTTCCCTGGAGAGGGTTTTCCACTAGAAATATTTGTGTCCCTTGTGTTGAATTCTTGCATGGTTTTGCTTGTGTTCGATGCTCTAATATTTTCTTATGTGATTAAATTTATACCTAGTTAAAAGGTTTAATTAACTGAAGAAAATTTTACAAGTGCCTTTTGTTGGACATTGGATAAAGCAACGCTCCCTGTGTGTTTCGCAATATGGGCTAACCACCTCTTGTGGATCCTTATATCTAGAGATATGATCGTTGAGTAACACCTATGGGTTTTGGTCTAACAATAATCATGATTCCCAATAAGTGGTATCAGAGGGCATGTCACGAGTTCGATACACACCCGACTCTCGTTGGGGGGGGAATTGTTGTACATTACATAAACCAACACTCCCTGTGTGTTCCAGGACATGGAGTAACCACCTATTATTACCATATGACACTACATTCATGCTTTCTGCATAAAAGGTCATAAGAAAGGTTCGAAGGGAACACCCCAACCTACAAAGGTTAAGAATTGCATGTTCATAGGTGGATAAGGCAAGTATATACACCAGGGTAAAGATCTAAGGTCTAAACTAATGTTGTGGGAGGAGATGTGGGTTAAAAAGATTACGCGATTAAAGGTATGGCTTCTCCCCCCCTCCCCCTGCAATCTAGATATGGTCGCATCCAACCGTAGTTCCAACAACAAAGTCAGAAGCATCTTAACTCCACCAATGATCATGATTAATTCTGGCCTCGATAGAATATTTCTATGCACCGTGATACTCCTCGTCGAAATGAGTAGGGACTACCCAACAGGTGACCTCTTAGTCATGGCTCAAAGATTAAGGTATGAGGTAGATGTTGACATTTTCTCAAGTGACAAATGGTAAATTTGTGTTTTGATTGTCTGGGCTCATCCCTTGCTCTCCCAAACCAACCCTCAACCTCCATGTGTCATCCCCTCACACTTTCGTCTCCAACCACCTGGGAACAACCCTTTATCTCTGCATAAAGCAAATAAAACCCTAATGTCATTACTCGACAACAATTCTTCATCACGGTAAAAAAATCTCTTGCATTGACAACCATGCAGGAGCCTTTTTTCCACTCTCCTAGAGACCATGGGCATCCTCCTAAGTCGCTTTCATTCCCCTATGAGATCCAGGTAACTCGACACCATCCAGTCTCCTTGTTTGCTTATTTTTTCTTATTTTGAGGGATGAAACACGCAACCCCTACAACACCCAACACTAATGAGGTCAAGAACCCTGGTACCAACCTTCTAACCGACACTGAGGCCCATCTCACTGACCCCGCTTGCCCATTTTCTCTTGTCGACCTCTATTATGAAATATTCTCAAACCACGTGAAGAATGAAGATCCGTTCTAAGTTGTGTCTTCTAGGTTATACTACCAAATTTCTCCCCCAGTTCATCATCTCCTTGAGTTTGTAACTTGCTTACGAGATTCCTACTAAATTGAGAAGAATGATTTTATTTCTCCTTCAGGGAACATAATCCTAGAAATAACACCTCTTTGAATTCAGAGAGCTCTCAACTTCCCCACATCTTCAGCAATGTGAACCTTTAGTGATTCAACCCTAGAGGGGAATTTTATGGCACTCCGTCCAAGAGAACTACAACCCTTCCTAGATCAAATTCACACTCTCAAACCTGAAACCTTGTCTTCAGATATTCAGCTCATGTTAACCCTTTTCAGACCCTTTGTTCAACAAATCTTAGCCATCATCATTCGCCTCTTGGGAGGACACTTCACTCTACAATTAAGAAGGGTTTCTCTCGGATGTTTTCACAAGATAAAAGAGCCTTGATGCCAGTTAAACATCCCAGAATTCCTTTTGGAATCCATCCACTCTCAACTCAAATATCTTAGAACCTCTTCCTGCTTCTGTTACTATTCACTATTGTTTTATTTTTTTCTCTATACTAACGTCGAATAATTCCAATGTCTCAACCTCGATGTGTTTACCCCCAATAAAGAAACAAATTTGGTCTTCGAATGGAACGTTTCTGTGAGGAAAAGGCCAGGCTTGGGAGGTTATTCTTAATTCCTCTCATCCTTCATGGCTATTTCCTACCGAATCATTCATGAAATCTCCCACCCCCCCTGAGGATCTTCCATGAGAAAAAAGAGCTCGTCCAACTTCATGAGCAAGTTTTAATTGGAGATTGGTACCTCTATGAGAATTACAAAGAGAACTAGGTTTACGGGTGTGAGCTTCCCCATTATCATTTGTCAGTGTTGCTACCAATGAGGGTGTTCGCCCTTGAGGTCATCAGGAAAATCCTCCATGTGGATCTGCTCCACTTTGTACTGGCTAAGAAAGGATACATCTTTAAAATGGGACAACTGGTAGGCCCTTTTGTGATAAACATGAGGAAAGCCTTCAAAATAATTGAAGTTATTCTCGAAGCCATGGAATTCGAGAAAGTTCAAATCTAGAATTCTGATCCCCAAGTTCTCCTTGCTCGAAGAACGGAAGAGATTAAAGCCTCAACCTATGTGCATGATCTTAAGCCCAAGGTCGAATGGAAATATTACCTTGATTCCTGGCCTCTTAATATAGGCATGGTGACTGAATCCCCAGTCAACAAGGAAAAGGCACAAAAGAGGACTACTAACACTTCAGGGACAACTGACATGGAAGGAGGAGTAGATCATAAAAAGGCCAAAATTCAAGGGTGAGGACATGAACAGGAACACGAACAAGAGAAGGAAGATGAAGAACTAATTATCTAGCTCCAAAAACAAGTGACTAAGAACCAAGGCTTTCAAGTTAGTTTGGAAGTACCCCAGATGTTTCAAGAACATCCTTGACTGAGGTAGCCATCCCAGAGTCTGAGGAAAGTCTTTATGCAACACGAACAAGTTGGGCATAGGGCAGGAACATACGAGTGAGAAACAAAAGGGAAAAGGAGAAGATACATCAAGACATGATTGTTAGAAATAATACTGAGAGGGGGCGTGAATTAGTATTAGTAACTCAATAATTTTTCATTTCCATAGGTAGATTCCTATACGCTACTCTAGCTAAGTGAACCAGCATGTACACGCTACTGTTATTAAAGCAACCAGCATATATGCAGAAAAATTTTGATTTACCCAATTTATCATGTATTGAACTTTAACCATTATGTCACATATTAATTAGACAGTGTAGTAAAAGCGGAATAAAGCATAAGCATCACACATGAACAACAAGATATAAGGTGGAAACCCAATGTGGCTAAAAACCACCTACTACTATCGTCTCTATCTTCTTTTAATTATAAGAAAATTATGTTTACAATTTTGTACTGGTGCATACTTATACCAGTACGGAGGCTTCTACCTGCAGAAAACTGCAACCTTCTCTCATTTTCCAATTACTACTGGAAGGGAGCTATAACGTCCTAGGTCTTGTACTAGCCGATATATTTTCTGGTACGTAAGCACTAACCTACAAAAGGCTATGACCTTCTCTCTTCCTCGAGGGACCACGTTTCATAAATTTTTAGACTGGATCCATCAACAACATCATAACTATAATTCGATCATCAAAAAAATCTACATCAACCAATCACCATTTGAACCAACCACAACTGAATCACTCAATCATTTTGACAACCCATCAATCTGATCATTCAGAATACTGTCACCAAAATACAGGAAGCAAAACCCAAACCAGAACCCAAAACTCTGCAACAGCAAATAGCAACAACTACAACATATTTTATAAGGTATACACTACTTTCATGAGTCGAACCTCTGTGTATACGTGATTTTCTCAAAGCCAACCAGCGTATACATCTGCAAATATTAATTCATAATTCTGCAGCTATTCTAGACTTCAGTTATACCCAAATCATATCATTTATAGAATAATATATGCGTCAGTATTCAGATCTAAAATATTCATGAGAAAAAAACACATAATGATAGTTCATTTTACACCTTAATATCCTGATCCATCTTTAGATCTAGTCCCTCATCATTTGCTAAGGTTCATCCTTGGTTCAAATCCAGCAATGCACGATAACCCAACAACCTCCATACTAGATCTTACACTTCATCAGATATTCAATACTTGCACACCTTGGCCTAATGATCTTGTCCTCCTTTTATAGTTTTAGGCCTTTCTCAATACCATGGACCAAAACCACTTAGGACCAATACCTTTGACCAAATACCTAGGGTCAATACCTCGGACCAGATACCTTGGACCAATACCATGGACCAAATACTTTAGACCAAAAAAACTAAGTTTTCTAAAGCATACGGGGTTTTCCTTCTGTGAAGGTGCATGTGTACGTATACGCAACTTGTATACAGTGAACCTTCATGTATACGTAGCTTGGTTAATGGTGAACCTGTGTATACCTCTCTTTCTTCATTCTGTGAGGACTAATATATAAGTCTTTGCTATTTACCTGCTATACTGTGATCTTTCATCTAAGTGAGTTGCCATCAAGGACAATACCTATATCATTATTCCAACAATCTCCCCCTTTGGACTTCATGGAAATAACCACACCAAGTCACTCTCCCCCTTTGACATCAATGGAAAAGGGTCATGCTTCCCCTAAGTACATGCTGAAATCTCTGATATGCTGAAGTGTATTGATTGAGCTTCCATGATCGAGTCCATGCTCCCCCCAAGCACAAGCAAAGTCTGCAAAAAGATTTTCTAAAAGAAGAAAATGACTCTATACCAATGACTTCCTATCACAAAAGACTCATACGTACATCCATCTCCCAACCAAGTGGGGATATACCAAATTTGACTCATCCACCGAACCAAGTGGGGATATACCAATTGTTTATACATGATAAAAACAAGAAACATTACATCATCCATCCCATGCATATTGGGGTTAAAAATTAGGTATTTTCATGACCTTTACATTAAATACAATAGAGACCAAATATCTTAAACAAGACCATGATATTTATCAACAACTATCATATGATCTATATCATCAGTAACATCTATCAACAGCATCCAAACCATCAACTTGTATATGTCCAAAAATATCATCAACCTGTGTCAAAGTATGTCGGCATATACCAACTCACCCTCTTGATCTCATCAAGGTCAACTTGCTACATTCCCTTATCATAACCTTCCATGAATCAACTAAGCATATGTTATATCTCCAAGTGGTAGCACAAAATCATGCACATCATATCATATGTATGTGAAAACACTATAGACATCATTATCAAGAACTGCATGATCTTTCCACAAGAACCTTCATTATATCATCACTAGGGAACATCCCATATCATCAACCATGATAATAAATAGATGTGAGTATCAACCATGTTCTCCCCCTGAACTTATTCCACCTGTTCACTAACAGATCTGATCATTGCATATGTTAGTAAGAAATATCAAAGAACCATCATCAATCAGATATACATCAAGTTATCAACAACTTTATGAGGACCAATATATTTCCACATGTTATCAGCAGATTACAACCATCATCAAACAGAGAAAATAATTGACAGAACCATAGCAGATTCCTTTTTCCTTGGTCTATCCCACTACTTTTCTTCAAACCAACATATACGTGACTATGCCCACAGAAACCCACATATGTACACAACTATGCTTCATGAAAGTCACGTATAACCACCTTTCTCTGAAGAAAATAGGTTTTAATAGTAGGATGATGCAGCAATTACTCCCAAATTTTGTCTGAGATATTCAAATGTCTATCTAGACAGTGGTTTAGTTAATATATTAGCAACCTGTTCCTAGGAGGGAATATACTCCAATTTGACCTTTTATTCAAGCACTTGTTCACGTAGAAAATGATATTTGATGGGTATGTTCTTGGTCTTGGAGTGCATGACTGGATTCTTTGAAATACTAATGGCACTCATATTATCACATAGAATGGAGATGGGTGGAGTACATGTGATCTGAATGTCTTGCAAGGTTTACATCATCCAAAGTAGTTATGTGCAACAAGATGCAATAGCCACATATTCTGTTTCAGTTGTAGATAATGCAATTGAATTTTGTTTCTTGTTGAACCAAGACACTAACCTAGAACCCATATACAATGCACCACCACTAGTGTTTTTTATGTCATCAACACTTCCTACCCAATCTGCATCTGTATATGCATGAAGTGTAATATCTGTATCTCTAGGATACCATAAACCAAAGTTTTGTGTTCTTTGAAAATATTTGAAAATCTTTTTGACTGCTTGAAAGTGTGATTCCTTTGGATTTGCATGGAATCTTCCAACTATTCCTACTGCATGCATGATGTCAGGTCGGGTACCTATTAGATAAAGCAGATTGCCTATCATGGATCTGTAAGTTGGTTGATTTACTGTTGCTGATTCATCATTTGAGTTGAGGCTGCATCCTATTACCATTGGGGGTACATACTGGTTTAGAATATTCCATGTTGTACGTTTTCAAGATTTGTTTGAGATATTTGGTTTGTGAGAGAAAAATACCAAGTTTATTTTGTTGAACTTGTAGAGCAAGAAAATAGGTAAGCTCACCAAGCAAGGACATTTTAAAGTCTTGCTACATTACTAAAGCAAAAGTCTGACTCATAGATTCTTCATTGCTACCAAAAATGATATCATCAACATAAATAACAATTATTATCTATTTATCAGTTTCAATCTTTGTATATAGATTGTTATCTGTTGACCCCTTTGAAAAAAATTGTTGGTGGAGATATTTGTCAAGACGGTAATACCAAGCCCTTAGAGCCTGTTTCAGACCATAGTCTGCATACAAGTTTTGCACCATTTCCAAGAATGAATCCTTCTAGTTGTTCAATATGGACTTCCTCTTTTAAGTCTCCATTAAGAAAGGAAGATTTTACATCCATTTGTTATACTTTGAATTTCTGAAAACTAGAAAGAGCAAGAAGCATTCTTATGGCTTCAAGTCTAGCAATAGGTGCAAACGTTTCTTCAAAATCTATACTTTCTTGTTGAGTATATCCTTTACAAACAAGTTTGGCCTTTTTTCTAATAACTTCTCCATTTTCGTTCAGCTTGTTTTTGAATATCCATTTAGTTCCTATGATATTTTTATCATGAGGTCTAGTAACTAATTCCCAAGTATTATTCTTTTCAATTTTCTCAAGTTATTCATTCCTGGCCTTGACCCAACATTCATCTTTGCATGCTTCATTTACATTTTGAGGTTTGGTGGAAGATAGTAATGCTAGATAGCTTGAGGCTTCTGCAATAGTTCTTCTTGTCTGCACACCTACCCCTTTTTCCCCTAAAATTTGAGTTTCTAGATGATTTTTCTGAACATAGTTGGATGGAGTTTTTTCTTCTACTGTTATCTCTTCTTCTAGTGCTTCGCTGGTTTCTTCTTCAGAATCAGTGTGATTTGATGTGGGAAAATGATCCTCATCTCCTTCATTGTCATAATCTTCGGTTTTTATCTGTTTTGGATTTTTTCATGCTTCATCAACCACAACATCAATACTTTCAGTAATTTTCCCAAGTCTTTTATTATAACATTTATATCCTTTACTTCGGGAATAGTAGCCAAGAAGAATACCTTCATCTGCTCTGGGTTCAAACTTACCAAGTTTTTCATCAGTCCTTTTGATTTAACATTTGCTTCCAAAAATGTTGAAGTATTTTATAGTAGGAGTCTTACCATACCAAAGTTCATGTGAAGTTTGAGTGCTATTTACCAAACATTTGCTTGGTTGATAATAATGAAAACGACAAATGTAGCTTCACCCCAAAAGATTGTAGGAGTTCCATATTCATCTAGCATAGCTCGAGCCATTTGTTGAACCATTCTGTTCATCCTTTCTACCACTCCATTTTGCTGAGGAGTCCTTGCAGTGGAGAACTGCCTTTTTATTCCATGTTGTTTACAAAAGTCAAAGAATTCATCTAAGGTAAATTCCCCTCCTTGATCAGATCTGAGGCATTTGATTTTGTGATCTAATTCATTTTCAACCAAATCTTTGAAGGATTTGAACTTATCAAATGCTTCATCTTTATGCTTTAGAACACCTATCCAACACATTTTGGAAAAATCATCAATGAATAATATAAAGTATTCTTCTCCACGAGGTGACTCTTTCCTTGCTGGTCCACATAAATCAGTATGAACAAGTTTAGGAGGCTTACTAGCTGACCCCTCCTTCTCGATGAAGTGAGATCTAGTTTGCTTACCGAATTGACATGATTTTCATATAGTATTGTCAGGAATGCTGATATCTGGAAGATCATGAACAACCTAGAATATGCATGCATTTCTTATTTGAGAAAAGCTTAGATGTACCAAGCTTCTATGCCATAGCCAATTTTCATCATTTTTGCTTAGATATCACTGTTGTTGTCCTCCCTTGAGTATGTATAGGTTGTTTGGAGTTCTTGTACCTTTGATCACGGTTTCTCTTGTATCAAGCTCATGAACAACACATCCATTTGATCGAAACACCACTTCATTTCCTTGATCACACATTTGACTCACACTCAACAAGTTATGCTTTAAACCATCAACATACATAACATTCCTAGCTTGAACTTTTTCTTTCAAGAAAACAGAGCCTTTACCTTTTATGACAGCAGCAGTGTCGTTTCCAAATGAGAAATTCTTTTCCTTTTCTAAGGCATTATATGAGTGTAGTTTTTGTTTGTCACCTATCATGTGTTTTGAGCATCCACTGTCAACATACCATTGGTTTTCTTGTCCTTCTACATACAAGACTATACCACATGTTTCTATTTGTGGTTCTTTCTTTCTCCATATTTTTGGATTTAATGGAGTTTTCTCATTTTTAGATATTTTTCGAAATTTACTCCTACATTTAGATTCTTCATGGCCAAAGTTGTTACAGATTGAGCGTTCTATTTCATTTTCAAGAAGAGAAAAATTATTATAGGAACTTGCTTGATACCTGTCACATTCCTTTGATTTCGTGCTTCTGTAGTCATGATGGTTTTGTAAGCAACACATTGATCAGTTTTGTGTCAAAAATTATGACATGAGAAACATTGACCATTGAAGAAATTCCTGCGATTATCGAATCTATTGATCTGGTGATTGTAGTTTCTATTGATATTCATGTTTGGAGCAAATTGAGTATGATTTACCTAATATTGGTTGTGGCTTATGTTGATTGTGATAGACTTCCCAATAATGTATTGACAGCCTTGGCATTGGTTTCATATTGCTTTTTACATGTCGTATCTATAAGAATTGCTGATGGAAATGTATATCCTCCTTCCACGATTTCCCATACATCTGTTCCAAGTGATTGAAGATAGGTTGTGTTTCTTATCTTCCAATAAACAAAGTTGCTTCCATCAAACATTGGTGGTCTGATGGATCTCCCGCTTTCTTAATTATTCATGATGATGGATCTTCCTTCAAGCGATCAAGCTTCTTCAAAAGGACCTGCTGTCATACCAATTGTTGGAAATAATACTGAGAGGGGGGGTGAATCAATATTAGTAACTCAATAATTTTTCATTTCCATAGGTAGATTTGTATACGCTACTTTAGCTA
>APFE031583001.1:13130-61214 GCA_000404065.3 Pinus taeda | reverse complement strand
TAGTCTAATTGTTTTTCTTGAATTATGTACTGCAAGTGTTTTTAGGAGATTTTTGGAAGGCCTTTAGATGATATTGGTTTAGTTATATAGTAAGTACGAAGTGTAGCAAGAATAAAGGTCTTGTTCAAACAATTTGAATCCAGTAGCAAATGAAACAGCTGAACATGTAAAGGTTATGGCTTTGTAACTAGTTTATATTAATATAAAAATTTTAATAATTAATAGTAACTAGTTTAATAATTAATATAAAATTTTAAACAATTTTTGTTTAATATATATATATATATATATATATATATATTAAAATAATCAATTGAGTTTAATATATATTAAAAATTAAAAAATAATCCATGAGTTTCAATTGAGTTTATTTTAAAAAACCGTGGGAAAGTAATAAATTTTGATGTAATGAAATTCAAGTCTAATGGGTGAGAATGAATAATCTCTCAAAACAAAATATGGTATTTTTCATGTTAAAAAAATGTTACAAAAAATTAAAAAAATTATAAAAATAAAAAATAATATAGCTATTAAAATATTTGATACAAATTTAAGAAAAATAATAATTAATATTAAATTTGAGGAGCTGTTTTAAGTTCAAACTTTTTGGACTTTTCCCAAGAAATTTTAGCGACAAAAAAATTTGGAGGTTGGAAATCTTGATTTGTGTTATTTAAATTGGTTTTTTTGACTATAAATATGGAGTCAAACCACCTGAAAAAAACCCTAGGTCACTTGGATTGTGTAGGGGGTTACCTATCAAGTTTGTGATTTCAATAAATTCCTGCTAGATTTTAAAGAAATTAGACAGGAAAAATTCACCAGAAAAGCTTCCAAAAAGTCACACTAAAAGCAACTGAATAAATTAATATATGTTTGGATGTTTTTTTTGAATTATTGTTGAATATGCACGTAAGAATATCGTTATTCTCACTTGGTGGTCGTTTGCTAAATCTATAAAAGGTAGGTCACTAATAGCCATGGACAAGAAATTAAATGCAATAAACTCTTGCATATCCATCATCAAATTTAAAAGAGTGGTATGAAATTAAATTTATTTTACGTTTCAAATTTTCATTGTCAAAAATCTATAAAAAGTAGGTTACTAATAGCCATGGACAAGAAATTAAATGCAATAAACTCTGGAATATCCACCATCAAATTTAAAGTAGTGTATGAAATTAAATTTATTTTATGTTGCAAATTTTTATTGTCAAATTTAAAGACTATTATTAAATTTTGTAGTCTAACTAAGAGATTAAATGGTCGTTTTTTGGGTATTTTTTCTTGTCGATTTGGCGAATAAAAATGTTTAAGAATCATAAATTTAAGTTGTTTAATCTACGAAGTTCGAGTGCCTTGAAAATTCTGGAAATTTTTTAAAGTGTTAGATTCATTTATATATTTAAAAATACATTTGAAACAACAAAAAAAATCATAATTTCACTTAAAACTAAATTTCCAAATTCCAAAAAACTCATTTCATTTATTAATATTAATTAAACTATGTGATTATCAAATTAAAAACAACAATATACATTTAATAGGCTTTTGACAGATGAATTGTCAAATATACACGAATATTGTATGCAATCAGTTCAACATTAAATGTAATATACTTTCAAATATCCATTATCAAATCTAAAGTAGCAGTATGATCGTATCAACTACCAAGCACTTAAATCTCTTCATTTTTTGTGAGATTCCATTTTTAGTCACAGTTCTATGTGTTCTAATTATTTTTTTCAAAATAGTTGATCTACGTCATTTTAAAATGGGGCAATGCTTAGGTGGGACTCTAATTTCCAAATTTAACTAGAGAATTAAGGTAGTTTGAGTGTTACTTATTCCACACGACAATATGTTGCAATATGACATTAAATTTAACGTACATTTGGAATTTATATTATTGAATATGAAGACCATATTCATATGTGAAATGGCAGTATGACATTATACCTATATTGTACGTTTATAACATCCATTGTCATATGTGGAGTATGCGAGATAGCAAATGTTGATAAAAACTATGTTAGATTCAATGTCATATATTTTCATATTACATTTAGCATTACATGGTTGGGGTACATAAATGTTTTATAACATAAAAGGAGTTTGACAATAAGAGAATGAATTGATTTCATTGGAATTTAGTAATTGTTGATAAATTTATTAATTTTTTCAATTTTTTTAATTTTGATGGCATATGTGAATTTAAAAATACCAAAAGATTATGTAATTTTATTAGATAATTTTTTTTTTTCTTTTTTAATTTTAGTTAGAAATTTCTAGTTTAAACAACTATGAAGTGACACCAAATGATAAAAGGTGAAATTGATTACTAGTTATCTTAGTTTTCCATATGTGATACTTTACTATCAAATGTGTTGTAGAATAGATGCAAGAAATGCATAAAAGGTTTATCACAACTTGTTTAATTAGTGTTTTTTATGCACTCTTCATCCATAAATGGTAGGACTATGGCCTATTCATTTCATCAACATAAATCTCTGCATAAATAAATAATGCTCTATATTACTAATCACCAATAAGCATAAAAAAACAATGGATTTGTTTCATATTTGGTTCACTACTTGATTGCTTGCTTCAGTAAACATACCTCTATTAAATTAAGGCTCTCCAAATTTATTCTCAAGTTGCAAGTTCTATCCACATATCGAATAGAAGATATGTGGTAGTGTTTTAGTTATACTCTAGTGGTAAAATAAGTGAATAATGGTTGTATACAACAATGTTGTGGTGTATGGTAATAGAACTAATTGAAATGTTGTGTACTCATATAAACCCCCCACAAAATAATAAACACCCAACAATAACCAATTGCAAGATAATGTATAGAATGTTGTTAAAAAATAAACCAACAATGCACTTAACCAATTCCAACATCAAGCAATCATTTAAACCAATGAATAGAGCTAGGATTACAATGTAGCTCCATTATATTTCTCATGTTTCATATAAAACACAAGAATAGGTTAAAACCAAAACTAAATCAAGTATATACAACCACTAAGACAACATAGATTCTTTTTATGCCAAAAATCCAAATAGTAAAATGAGTTTCTAGGGGATTTTTACTATGCGAGAAATTGATTACAAAAGGGTGAGTTATATACAAATTTATTGTATTGTTACTCACTAGCAAAAAATTTACAAATGACCATTGCTCAAAAATAATCTTCACTCATCATGGGACAAGCTCAACATCTTCTTCTCGTCTAATCATCATGTACACTATTTCTTTGAGCACTCATCTCTATTGGTTCCCTTCTTCGTTTCCTCCTTAACTCTCCTCTCTATCGAATGTCCTTCTCCACAACCTTCACTTTTAATGGGTTTCCCTAGAAGGACAACCATCACAATGATTTGTTTCAATTTCCAAGTGAATTTTGGATATGTCCTTAACTTCCAAAAAAATAGTTAAATGCTTAAATACAAAGTTTACAAAGAGATTTTAGTGTGGATCCAATTCAAACCACACCACCCCACTTGTAGGATTTGGTCCCACAAAGTTGGACTATTGAGGAGATGGAAACGCATGGCCACCATTTTCTTCTCCATGTCCACCATTCCATTACAAATAAAGGTTGCTTGTATCTTGCTTGTCTGTAACCCCTATATTGCTACACTAGGAGTTATTCTTTATATCCCTTTATGAAGTATGACTTTCCACCCTTGATCAAGTGATATTTGTTTTCTCTCTTGTAGAAGATAGCATCCCTATCCCACATGCATGGCTACTAAACGTCACTCCACATGCATCTAGTGATGCAATTTCACATTCGACTTCATCAACGTAGCTAGCATGTATGGCAAACTTGATTGTACATCTCCAAGTGATTCTTAATAGATTTCTCTTGCAACCATGCTAATGTACTTGGTTGCACTATATCATAAGTTTCTAGACCAAGCTCGTTAAGTAATATTTTATAAATTAGATTATATTCAGAACTACTATCAAACAAAGCATTTACATTCAATTCTTCACTTGAACTTTGATCTTTTAAGTGTTTGTTTATCTCTACTCACCTTTTCCTACTACAATGTGGTGCAAACTATGGCTTTGTTTGGAAAATCAAAGGTGCTGTCTATGACTACTTCTTTTATCTTGGTAGTTACCTTTGCTTTCCTCTTGGACTTTAGTGACATTGGATATAGGTCCATATGAATTTCCCCGCATTTCTCTTTCTTGTGCCCCTCGACATCACAATTATTGCAATGCCTATTAGGATCGCCCATTTTTTTAACTATGGCTATCATTTTCTTATCTCTTCTCTTACTACTTCTTCTTGGCCATCATTCTGCTAACCCTTCTTGGAGTCCAACTCAATATGTAGGGCCTTTTTGCTCGCCTCATCAATGTTTTTCACATTAAGAAGATACAACTACCTTTAGATATACCTAAAAATTCCTCCATGGTACTTCACAACTATCCCCATCTCTTGAAAATGGACACCAAACTTGATGGTTTACCTCTTGAGTTTAAAACTGCATTCTTGCACCTCTTGTCCATGGTCTTGTTTTAGGCATTTCCATTTCATGAACTACCCCTCTTCATAACATTTGGGAAATATTGTGACTTTATTAATGCCTTGAAGTCTTCCCATTTCATAATCATGGGCTTCTTGCTTATCCTCATTCCATCCACATATATCTCCTACCACAATAAAGGGTGCCTAGTCATCTTCAAATGAACAAAATAAATCTATTATATTGCAACCAATAATTCAAGACTTTAACATTAACTTGTCCATAAAACATGGATATTTCAATGTTTTGTTTAACTTTTAAGGGAATAAAGGAAGATGAAGGAAAATAGTGATTTTTACCCAAATCATTGAGTGTCTTGCATGTGGAACCTTCTTGGCCTACTTTGTCTTCTGCATGCTTAAGTCGCTAATTTTGTTTCTCTATCTCTCTTCACCAACAACTATGTTATCATTTATGTTAATGTAGCAATTCTTTGCTCCAATCAATCAAACATGGCTTCTAGAACTTCCATTTCATGTTCTTTATGAGATAATCCTACCATTATGGATATTATACTCCAATCTAGTATTAGTGTTGGTTGATTTAACTGCAAATTAAATCCCTATCATTAATTGTCAACCTGGGGTTCATAGAATTGATGAGGTATACCTATACTATATGTACTAAGTGGTTGTTTATCAGAATAGATTAATCTAAAGAAATTAAAACCAATTACAAAACAAGTTAAATCAATATAATCCAGATCAAACCAAACATAAAGAAATTGAAATCACACTTGCATAAAGGAAATCACATTTGCTTGAAAATGAAAATCACACTTGCATAAACGAAATCACAACGCACTTGCATAAATGAAATCACACTTGCAGAATTGAAATCACACCAAACTTGCATAAATGAAATCACATCTTAGATGGAACTTGGAACCTCCAACTAACAACTAACACCTAATTAGTAACTAGTTAACAACTTGACAACTAACAACAACACTAACTAGTTACAATTGACAACCCTTTGTATGAAGGGTGAACTCCTATTTATACAAAAATTGAGGATAACTATACAAGAAATATAGATCCTTAGATCTCTCCCAAATCCACATTTATCTCTTGTGGTTACAACCAATCACCTAAAAATGTAAGATACAAATCCTCTCATACATGATTCTTCTCCTTTGAATGTGCATAGTTAATGATCCACATATTCTACAATTATTCCTCAAATATTCATGAGTTGGAATTTGAAATTCGAATTTTTGGTTGGGTGGCTAAGTAGGACCCTTCTAGAATCTCCAAGTAGGCCTACAATATCACAAAACTCATAACACTTTTAGAGATATATGAAAATGTGTTAATTTCCTAACATTTAATCACAAGTTCACTTATAATACTTAAAATCAATGACTTGGAAAATAATAATGATAACCTCATAAATTTTTTAGATATATATGAAAATATGTTAATTTCCTAACATTTAATCACAAATTCACTTATAATACTTAAAATCAATGACTTGGAAAATAATAATGATAAACCCATGTAATGATGAAAATGGTTACTTAATATAAGGTTATGGGGCTATAGAGTTACATAATGAGGGTAAAATGATGGAAATGAAAGTGAAAGTGGATGACATTTTGGAGGCCCAACCCAACTGAAGATGTTGCATGTCCTCATGCAACTGTTGCATTGATTCGTTTAATCATAAGTTGACCTTTTTGGAATGTTTTGCTTCTTTATGAGCTTTGGCTTTGTACTGATTCTCTTTTAACTTTGCATAATCATATCATTTGACAATTTTATTTTTTTTGCAAAGTGTACTTTGAAAGATATTTGATTGCAATATATATATTTTTATGGTTGGTTCTTGTGTGACAACCAAAATTTTATGAGTATTGGTTCTTGTGTAATAATATTTTTGTTATCTTTGTTGCATCAAAATACTTAAAAACATTGAGAATTCATGTTTAAGTCCCACAGTGACTGTCAGCCATTTAATGTGCTCATCAATTGATCATTGCAAAACATATAAACTTTTGGAGTCAAAATGCAATAATAGTTTCTTGAGAAAAATATGTTGGTTGGGATGAAATGAAATATGACATGTGACATGAAATGTGAACATCCCTTCCCCCCAACTAAAGGTTTTTTCAATTTTTGGCAAATGAGAAAGGGAATATAAATGAAGTGAGGTATTTTCCGAAATCATAATTTTAGCATTTAAGTAATTACATGATTAAAGATTAGAAAATAACATACCTTCACTTACCTTAAAAGTGGACAAGCTATGTATATCAAAGTGTGGCTGCTACTGCTGGATCATGGAATATGAAGTAAAAAAATATGATCTTGCTTCTTCTTTCTCTTGGTTGTATGAATTGAGGATGAGATTGGAATATTTATTGTTATGGCTACTAAATTCTAAAATGATTTTTGCTGCAAACTATTGAAATCATGTAGTCTTCACTCATTCCCACTCAGTGGCATAATTATTATCTATGTGAATAGAAGTGTCGATGTCGAACCTAGAAAAGAAATTGTTGGATTATTGGCCATTAATGAATGTCGCTAACCAACTCGAGACTACTCACCATTGATGTCAATGATAATCAAGATGCCTAAGTACATCTTACTAGGTACGAATAGATGTGTCATAGTCCAGTCAACTAGAAGATCCGAGAAACAGGGGACATTGATGTATTCCTATTATTTATTGGTGAGAGAGCTTTCCATTAAGCCATGCAAGCCTCAAGGCACTTGAAAGATCTCTAGTCTTGATCCCAGATGATGTGTCAGATTTGATGAGTCAAGACTTATTAGAAGGGAGGCCTTAATGAATCCTCCATCATCTAGCGCGAGTATGACATAATAATTTGAAGGAATATAGATGGAAATTTTGCATTGAAGCAAGGTTTATTTGATAGAAAGGAAAAAGAAAATGGGGTGAATCAGCTTTGTAAGGGAACTAAATGACTTATTTTTGGGTTAAGGGTGAGTGAAAATGAGGCAAGAAAGTATGAAGATTGCAAAGGGAAATGAGTTTCTGGTAGTACGGAGATGGACAATTATGGATCGACTGCAGGCTTAAAATGTGTAGCAATGGTAAAATTGGTATGTGTTTAGTAGAAATGGTGTAGTGGATATTATTTTACATTGAATGATTATGCTCTTCTAAAAGAAATTTGGTCTTTGAAAAGGTACTTGTGCATATAGTTTCATCTTCCTTCATCGTCTTGGAACCTGCAAAAACATAGCAATTTTTCTGCAATAAAATGTAAGAATATGAAAAGACAGAGGTGATTAGTCCCTCTTCATCTGATATATACAAAAAAAAAATTATGAAATAATACTAATAAAACAAATTCAAGAACAAAAAATTAAATGCACTTTTACCTTATCAATACCATGGATCACCTGTTATTGTTTTGTTGGTGACTTTTTCATTATGTTTATAATCAATTTTGAGCTTGAGTCCTCTTATCCACACACTTAATTCTTCATCAGTAGACCTTAAACCAAATTTGCATAAGCTATTGAATTGTGTCGATTCTACAGCTACGAAAAATATGGATCATTGCATTGCCTTTCCACTTTTACAACCTGCTTGGATTTAGACCCTGATGGTGGTTTGTTAATTATCATAGTTGGTTTTTTAATGTTTGCAGGCTTTTATGAAAGTCTAGGTCTATAACTGCGTTTTTTATTTTTCTCTAGTGCTCCACCCTTGTCCATGATCTCGTGGATCAAGAAAATGCTCAAAATTCAAAATTCTTGAATCATCTTGAAACTAGAGCCAAAGCATAGATATTGTTGTCCTAAATCCAACACAATTTGTTTCACCGAAATCCGACTTCGGAGGCTCCCTAAATCGCGTTCTGTTCATTTTGTGAAATAATTAAAAAAATGAATTTTGTTCTGTGGTTATTACTTGGAAAAATATGATCTGGATTATCCACAATACTTTGTTCATCAAACCGACGTTTCGAATGCCAAAGGGGATCCATCATCAAGACAAAAAATGAGTGATAGACTGAGAGAAGAATTTATTGACCAGGACAAAATTGTAGGTCGATAACTCTTCTTTCAATCTTTATCCTTGAAATTTTGAGAGAACAAATCTCAATCCATGTATCCCCTCCGTACAGGGAAGTAATGTTGAATTTTAAACTTCTATGGTTATTACTTGGAAAAATATGACCAAGATAATCCGGATCATATTTTTCCAAGTAATAACCACATAAGTTTAAAATTCAACATAACTTCCATGTACGGAGGGGATACATGGAATGAGATATGTTCTCTCGAAATTTCAAGGATAAAGATTGAAATAGGAGCTGTCGACCTACAATTTTCTCCTGGTCGGAAAATTCTTCTCTCAGTCTATCACTCATTTTCTGTCCTGGTGATGGATCCCCTTTGGGGTTCGAAATGTCAATTTGGTGAACAAAGTACTGTGGATAATCCAGATCATATTTTTCCAAGTAATAACCACAGAAGTTTAAAATTCAACACAACTTCCCTGTATGGAGGGGATACATGGAATGAGATTTGTTCTCTCAAAATTTCAAGGATGAAGATTGAAAGAAGAGCCGTTGACCTACAATTTTGTCTTGGTCGGTAAATTCTTCTCTTAGTCTATCACTCATTTTCTATCCTGATGATGGATCCCCTTTGGGGTTCGAAAAGTCGATTTGATGAACAAAGTATTTTGGATAATCTGGATCATATTTTTATAATGAATTTTGTGTTGTAGGAATGCCCAACCAACAGTTCGTACGTTGACTGGGTCATGACATGGAAAGTTTGAGTGTTTCTCATCGTCCAATGCATGTTTGACATTTGTCACTGGTTGATTGGTTGACACTTGTTCATTTTTTATTGGTTGCGGTTTTGTGTAGAGGGCCAACAAGGGAGTGCCACATGGGCCAACCAATGGTTTCCACGTGGCCTCCTCATGATGG
The DNA here is from genome assembly GCA_000404065.3 of Pinus taeda. Taxonomy (NCBI): domain Eukaryota; kingdom Viridiplantae; phylum Streptophyta; class Pinopsida; order Pinales; family Pinaceae; genus Pinus; species Pinus taeda. The sequence continues at coordinate 51,742 of APFE031583001.1, read as the reverse complement.
GCCAAAATTTCATGGGAAGCCGAACGACCTCCACCAAATCAAAATCGAGACCTTATACTTACCAACAAAGTGCTTCTACCAATTTGGTTGTCCTATGTTTCTTATAATAACTATGACCCAACATATATTTAAAGTTTATGTGCGTGCCATTAGAGGGAGGGGTCGGGCTAAGGCCTAGCCCCTGTCCCTCTAGCGCCATAGAACCATAGGTGGGGGTCAAGGGTTATGCCTTAGCCCGGTCCACGGTCCCATGAAAACCGCAATATGACCAGGTCCTAAAATTAAAGGAGCATGGCGGAGAAATGGGGATTAGCCCCTAGTTTTCGACACTTGATGTGGTCACATGGCGCCACATGACCTTTGATATTCAAAACTGGGGGCTAAATACAGATTTTAACCGTTCTACAAATTCGACCACAGATTAGGAATATAGGCCAGGTTTTCATGCAGTTTCCTTGTTCAGGGTGCACAAGTCGGGTTTGGGTTGGATTATAGGATTATTAACAACGAAGTTGGGTAGAAACTTGAAGCAATGATATTTTACTCAATATTTGGCCAAATGAGGTGCAAAAAGAGTCGAAACAAGAGTTTTCAACAGTGCTAGATCCATTGGAGAAATTAGTTTTGTTGTTTGAGATTTCTAAAATCGTGTAATTATACTTTTTATTATGAATTTAGATCTCTTATCCAATTTTTATTACAAAATTTTAAAACTAACTTGGTTCAATTTTCTTTTCTTATCTTCTAGGTCGCAGAGAGCACCAAAAGAGAACATACTTAGAAATATGGAAACTCTTTATTCAAAAACAAAGCAAAAGGATTCAATTTCTAACTTCAAATTTTGGCTCTCAAAACTCTATTTGTCTCCTTCTTCTCAAATATTCATTCTCTTTATACATGCTCCTACAAATGATTAGTGAGTTGGGTGGCTCTTACTACACCACCAATAAATAAAATTGCAAATAAAATGAAATCTAACCTTAAAAACTTGAAAAAAAAATCACACAACACCAAACTTGGCTTTTATTCATTGATTCTATCCTACTCTACTCTACTAGAAATAGAAAATTTGTTTCAATTGTATGCATATTTCCAGTGTAACCATGTGCATAACAGAAGTAAAAATATATTCATGCTTAGTTTTGAAAAATATGCTTTAAAACACATCAAAGTATGAAAAACTAGTTGTTTTGATAATACAATTAAGAAGTAAGGAATGATGAAGATTGATGTGACTTGATATTGGTTGGAACCATATTTCAATAAGGCCATGACATTCCCGATTCCTTTCTTGGTTTAGATCACATTGACTACACTCCTTTATTATGAATTCCTAAATCTTAGATTCTGTTGGTCTTCCCCATCAAAAGTATTGCATGATTCTTTAGTCCCTTCAACAGATTGACAAGAGGAATCAAAAGAGACTTGAAGATCTTCTTGTGGAGGTGGAGAGATAGACAAGTTTTTGTATGCAGTTAAAATAAGCTCTTCCTAAGAGACAGATATCCCAGCTATTGCTAAGATTTGAGAAAGTTCTTGGAAGGAAATTCTTCAAACTCTTAATTGCCTGTGAATTACTCCACCTGGGTGGTAATTCCTATCATGCACATAGATTAGTACAAATTTTTGAAAAAAAAATTAATATGCGTTTTGAATGATTTTAATATGATTTTAACCATGCATTTCAAAATGAATGCAACTATCATGAGTTGTCTAATCTTTCAAAATAAACACCTATGTATATCTCCTCGGTAACGATGCCAAAATGATGGGTGATTTAATTGCGAGTTAAATCCTTGTCATTAATTGTCAACCCGAGGTTCGTAGAACTAATGAGGTATACATGTACTATATGTACTAGGTGGTTATTTATCATAATAGATTAATCTGATGCAATTAAAATTAATTACAAAACAAGTTAAATCAATCTAATCCAGACCAAACCAAACATAAAGAAATTGAAATCATACTTGCATAAAGGAAATCATATTTGCTTGAAAATGAAAATCACACTTGCATAAATGAAATCACACTTGCAGAATTGAAATCATATCACACTTGCATAAATGAAATGCTGAATTGAAATCACACTCACACATGCTGAAATGAAATCACACTTTGCTGAAAAGAAAATCACACTTTCATAAAATGAAAACACACTTGCTAAAAAGAAATGAAATAACATAACTATACTATGTTACCAATATCTACAAAGGTGTGCAAACTGTGGTTGATGGGGGGCTTCCGTTCCTCAGCAAGCACACTAAACAATTATCACATCTTGGAGATCAAAGTGGCAATATGTATATCATAAAATAAAGTTACAAGATATTACAAGAATTCTCTATCCTCACTTTACAAATCACATCTTGGATGGAACTTGGAACCTCCAACTAACAACTAACACCTAATCAATAACTATTTAACAACTTGACAACTAACAACAACACTAATGAGTTACAATTGACAACCCTTTGTATGAAGGGTGCACTCCTATTTATACAAAATTGAGGATAACTATACAATAAATATATATCCTTAGATCTCTCCTAAATCCACATTTATCTCTTATGGTTACAACCAATCACCTAAAAATGTAAGATACAAATCCTCTCATCCCTGATTCTTCTCCTCTGAATGTGCATAGTTAATGATCCACATATTCTACAATTATTCCTCAAATGCTCATGAGTTGGAATTTGAAATTTGAATTTGTGGTTGGGTGGCGAAGTAGGACCCTTCTAGAATCTCCAAGTAGGCCTACAATATCACAAAACTCATAACACTTTTAGAGATATATGAAAATATGTTAACTTCCTAACATTTAATCACAAATTCACTTATAATACTTAAAATCAATGACTTAGAAAATAATAATGATAAACTCATAAAACTTTTATATATATATGAAAATATGTTGATTTCCTAACATTTAATCACAAATTCACTTATAATACTTAATATCAATGACTTGGAAAATAATAATGATAAACCCGTGTAATGATGAAAAGGGTTACTTAATGTAAATTTATGGGGCTATAGAGTTATGGAATGAGGGTAAAATGATGGAAATGAAAGTGAAAGTGGATGACATTTTGGAAGCCCAACACCTAGTAGCATTATTTCTCCATTGTTTAGATACATTTTATGAGTGTTTACCATGTAATTATTCTCCAAAATTTTAGAAACTTTTCTAATACCTTATGAATTGTAAATAGTAGGTATGTGACCTATTCATTTTGTCAACATAGATATGGATATTCTACTCCATGGTAGTCCTAGTAGCATTATTTCTCCATTGTTTAGGTACCTTTTATGAGTGTTTACCATGTAATCCTTCTCCAAGATTTTAAAACCTTCTCTAAAACCTTCTGAATTGTAAATAGTAGGATTGCAGCCTATTCATTTTGTCAACATAGATCTCTATCAAATAAATAATTATTTCTGTTGTTAATCACCAGAAAACACAAAAAAGTAATGACCTTATTTCATATTTGGTTCACTAAATTTCTTGCTTTAGTAAGAATACCTCTATTTAATGAAAGCTCTCCAAATCAATTATCAAGCTACAATAAGCATACCTCTATTTAATGAAGGCTCTCCAAATCCATCCTCAAGCTACAATAAGCATACCTCTATTCAATGAAGGTTGTCCAAATCCATCCTCAAGCTGCATGTTCTCTTCCACACATTGAATGGAAGATATGTGGTAGTGTTGTAGCTACACTCTAATGACCAAATAAGCCTAATAATGGGCGACTATAACAATGTTGCAGTGTATGGTACCACTGCTAATTCAATTTATGTGCACTCATACATGTTAGCATATTTCTCATAAACAATAATGAAGTCCTAATAGACCACCTTTCTATATTTCACATCCTGAGTTATAGTTTTTATAGTAAGTGTGTTTCTAGGTCCTATTTTGTCTCCTCCTACTTTATCCCTTTGTGAAGTGTTGAGGTGAGATCAATTCAGGTGGTTTCAAAATTGTATTATATATTTGTATCATTGAAAGATGAACATAGAGTGTGTAAGATATTATGGCTTGAGGCCTTTTCTGCCAAATTCTTGTCTTTGATATTATATTTCTTATTAGTTGTGTTTTATCAATTGGTATCAGAGCATTCATAGTTCTCAGGGCTTGATGTTTCCATGGTAGTTTTCCATGCGAAGCCATTGAATAACCTATGAAGTGGCCACCGCCAAGAAAGATTCAATATTTGGAAAAATCATTCAATTTCATGTGGAACCTACATGTATGGACAATAAACCTACTGCAAGCATGCATGCATGGAGAAGAAAGCATGGAGCTATGACACAGAGAGTGGAGAAGCATAAAAAATTATGACTTGCATAAAGGCTACCAATTATAGAGCAGTCTCAAGATGTGTGGAGCTAAATTGAGTTTCATTGAGCTAAATTTGGTATTCAACTCTCATTTCTCAACTGTTTGATTTTGGCATTGAAAATCAAGTTCCTTTTATTTGTTTCAATCTTGATGATTTCACATATCTTCATTTAGATCGTGCATTCAACACTTAGATCTCAGCCCATACTCTACAAATTGAGGCATTACTTAACTATATCACACCTCCCCCTATTAGATAAACATGACCCGATGGTGGAGTTGAGGTTGTGTCAATAACTATAGTTAACAATTGTGGTTTTGGGAACTCATGGTATTACATGTAGTTGAATTCATTGCAAGGCTTGGGTATTCTCCATTATATTGAGCCAGAGTTGAGCAGTGAAATCTCAATTTTTTGGTCAGCTTGGCTGTGTTTTAGCCAAGGAAAATAACAGATCTATTATTGGTTGGTTTTTCCCTAGTTGGGTTTTTCTAGGGTAAATCATTGTGTACATGGTTTGTGTTAGTGCCGATACCTTCATCTCTCCATCAGCGATTAAAATTCTCTTTTTGCATGCATTTTAGGTGTCTCATCTGATCAGTTGCATTCCATTAGATCATAGATCATCTGATGCTAGTGGTTCTTTATCAATTTCCCTCATGCTTTTCATCTGCTGGCCTATTTCCATATGTACAGATCATTTGCTGTCATTTTTATTTTATTTCAGTTGTAGAAGTCATTTTAGGGTTTTAAAATCTCATTAGGTCTAGGGTTTATCACCATAGTCATGGAAAATCTCAATAATGGTTAGCGGGCACATGAGGAGGTCTAATAAGGTCTCAGCATCAAAATTTCAATAATGATATACTTAGTAATTGATTTTTTCCTCAAAACCCTGTTTTGAGGAAAAACAGAGTTTTTATGTTCTATGTATAAAAATTTCATGTAATTTTAATTTCCCTATATGTAATAAGCACCATCTACAGCCCTGGGTCACCTTTCCCAAACTTCTTCACTCCAGTTCCTGCAAAAGAAACAAGAAAATCCAAGCATTAGTCCATCAAATGACAAAAAGAGAGTCAAATTGCAAAATAGAGTTTTTAAAGAAAAAAGTGAAAAGAAACTTTAGAAAAATGGGTTTTTTCAAATGAAAAATTAAAAGCCAAGGTGTATATAAAGTGATCATTAGTGTTAAAGACTTCATTTGTGCTCAAAGTAAGAAAGAACAAGGTGAAGATCGCGTTTTGAGGCGAATAGAGGAAACTTGTAGCAATTTTCACGTTTCTTCTTGGCACGACGCACCTGCTCGGTGCGGCGCACCGGGCGCAGAAATTGCAAAGGAATTTGAACTAGAGCGGCGCACCAGTCTGCCAAGCCAAAAACTCTTGCAAGTCGACCTTCTCAAGCTCCAATTTTTTTTTTATTTTTTTTATTTTTTTATTTTTTATTTTTTTTTTTTTTTTTTTATTTTATTTTTTTATTTTTTTTATTTTTTTTTTTTTTTATTTTTTTTTTTTTTTTTTTTATGTAAAGTTAGGCATTCTTCATTCCAGATGACAAAACAAAATTACAGCATATTAAAGTTCAGATGGCAAGTCTGCTCGCAGGAAACCAGACCGCCACCTTTCGGCCTTAAGACCTGACCAAAATTTGAAAATGTTTTGTTCCTTTTTCCTGTCATAACCATGTTTTGGTCTATTACTGACTAAGCTAACGACAGGAGCATGACTTAACAACCAGACACAGTTCTGTTTTATCAACATTTAAAACAAAAAGGAAAAAGACTCAGCTCAGCTAATCTTCGTTCGACGAGTTGCCTGGGGCAGTCTGAGGGGCGCTGGTACTAGGCTTCAACGGATTTTGCGCTATGGCCCATTTTAGGTCCAACAACATTTGCTCCATGTTCTTTAGCAACAGATGGTTTCTTGCTACCTGGACTTGGACGACCGCAATCTCTTTCAGGAGAGTATTCTTGATATTATCCGATTCTTCCGCCAACTGGATTTTGAGCTGCTCCTCGGCCTGCTTGCGTTCCTCGTCCTCCTCTTCACGGACGACCTAATTCACCTCCATAGCTCGTCCAACCACATGTTTCATAATCCAGTAATGCTGGAGCGTTTTACCTTTTTTAAGCTCCAAAAACTTTAAATACCATTCCTCCAAGTAATTAAACCCTCCAGATTTTCCATAAAAGAGATTTGGTCATCATTGATAATGTTTTGATAAGTGAAAAGTCAATCCCTAATTTGTTGCATAGTTGCATTGCAAAATTGCCTAGGGTCTGCAGTTTTTTTCATACTTGATGTTTTTACTCCCCTACATAATTATCCCATATCCCATCCCTCTTCACTACATTTTATCCCCTTTCCCTCTCTCATTCACACTTATCTTGCTCCATTTTTCCCAAACCCTAACACCTAATTCCCACTATTCCCCAAACCCTACTCCTCATTCCCAAAACCCTATCAATCCCTAATAACCCTACAGTCAAAATCAAAACCTTCCACTCATCAGTCCCATTCATCAAATCCCAAAGAAGAAAACAGCAGTCACCTATTCTAGAAGTAAAATCTCTTCATACTCATCATTTTGCACCATATAGTGGCAAATATGGAAACAGGTTCAGCTTATGAAAGGGATGAGGAAACTGTGAGTGATTCCTCCCAAGAGATCATGCCTCAAGTAAACCACATAAGGGATGAAAACACATCCGAGAGGAGCCCACTACACTTACAGAGTTATTGGCTTGTCCCCTTGTAGTAACATGCTTCAAACATTAGTCTTGCTACCAGTTTTGTGAGATGGTGGAGAGGGTGAAATACCATGAACTTGCTAGATTATTTGTCCTTCATCTTCACAATGGCTGGGTGAACTTAGCAGGTGTTTCCTTCACTTTAACACCTGAAACTATAGCTGAAGCAATAGGGATTCCAAATGTAGGTCAACAGTGGAACAAAGGATAGCATGTGAGCAAAGAGCATTATGAGCCTTATATCAAGGCTAGTTATCAAAAGAAAATCAGTAGGGTCTTTCCTTTCAGATACCTATAGGACACTTATGCTCCACTCATGAAGCTCATTATCAAGTACTTCAGCTGTGAAGGAAGATTTTCTCGCTTGTACACTTATCATATTAGATTATTGATGCATTTCACTAGAGTGAGAATGATGAACCTCTCCTATTTCATATGTAGAAACATTGAGAAAATGGCTACATTGGTGCAAAGGAAACCTCTTCATCAACAGTTCAACAACATTTATCATTTTTCATTGATCAAGATTGTTGTTTTGCATCAGCTGAGTTTGTTGAATGTTTCATGGGATACTTTCATTTCACATGAGGTTTTCAAGAGCCCTCGAGTGACCCCATCAGTGTTTCAAGAGGAAGGAGGGCTTTCAAATCAACTAGAGGTTCATGAGACTCAAGCTACAAGGGTGTCAGTATATGTCACTTATGAAAAGGGGACAAGGAGGCTATTTGCAACTGCAAAACGAGTATTATCTCCACCTTGGGTGGAAGGGGTCTCGTTTCCTTCACCAGACAACATGCAAATTCTATCTTTACCCGGCATGAAAGGGGCTTTGCCTTCTTCTTCAATGGAGTAGGTACATGATAAAGGGAAGCAACCATTGCATGAGGTAGGGCCTTTTGAAGGTCAGGAGATAGATTTCATTTTGATTCAGGATGATGATGCTGATTTGGGCTCCCAAAGCTCAAAACTCAAGGAGATCATCAAGGAACAAGAATCAGACATCCATGCCTTGGATCTTAACCTTGAAAGGGCTAAGTGGATCATTAATTACCTTGAGCAATAGAACAAGAAATTGGAGGATAAGTAGACGATCATGGAGCTGCAAACCCTAAGAGAAAACAAGCAAGCAGCAAAAAGAAAGAAAGCCAAGTTGACACCTCTTGAGCAAGAGATTGGTGTTGATCAGGAATCATGGCTAGAGAGGGAAAATATGCACTTGGAGAAGCTACTTGAGAAGGCAAATAAGGAGAAAAAGATGTTGCGGCACATGGCTTATCACTATTTGGCACGAAACAAAATTTGCAAAGCTAGGATAAGGTGCCTAAAAGCCAAGTTGAACAAGACTTTGAGGAGCAAGAAAGACCAAGATAAACTCAAGATCTTGGTTGAAGCTTACTTGGCCCAACATAGTACTTGATGCAGATCACTCATGCCAAATTTCAAGTAATTTGGCAAACTTTTTGACAATTTTGAATTTTTCAAGGAAAAAACAGGTTTTTCTGGGGACCTCATCTGGAGGAAAAATTTGAATTTTTGAATTCCTTGTGAAAAATTATGAATACCCAAAAATTACTAGAAAATTTGGACAAGTTTTGGGTCACCAAAAGGGTCAAAAACACCTCAAAAATGCCCTCTCTGCCACTTTTTGGCCAAACAGGAAGGAGTGTTGGGAGAACTGATTTTTGGAGGGGCAAATGGGCACAAAATTCAAAAATTCCACTTTTTCTAGAAAGTAGATAGACATAACTTTCCAGCAAGACTACTTAGAGAAAATTGGGTGAAGCGGAAGGCCTCCAATTGCAGCTGGAAAAAAATGCTACGCACAGAAAAAGTGGCGCTATGCACAAGATGAAAAAGTGTCAATTTTGCCTAAAAACTCTGTTTTTCGCCTCGTTTTCTTCTAGTTTGATTTTTTCTCTCTTATGGTCAAATTAATGAGCTAACATGATGTAAATTGATGTAATATGTTGTAAAAATGATAAAACTTGACTTGATAAGGTAGATACATCAGTTGTAGGTGGTTTGGAGTTGAATGAATCAGTTTCCTAGGTTTTAGAGGCCAGTTGTTCCACTACCTATTTTATGTGTTCCTAGTTTAGAAATGGTTGAAACCACCCCTCTTCTCATGGGTTTGACCCCTGATGGATAGCACAAGTGGTTTGGAGGTCTATATCATATGTTTTTTCAGTCATTTTTAAAGGTTGGACTCTTGTGAAAGCTTTGAGCATCATTGTACATTCATCTCTGCAGTTTGGCAAGGAAATAAACCAGGGTTTGCAGCATTTTGTGGGATTCTTGTGGCAAGGTGATTTAGTATTGCTTTTCCTTCTGTGATTCAAGTTATCATGTGTTTATGTGTGCCATTATCTCTCTCTTTTCAACTTAACTAAATGAATCAAGTATAAAGGTGGAAATCATTGATGTGCAGTGCTCTACCTTAGGGTTTGTTTAGCTTTTCATGTTTTCAACTGTTTGAAGAGGATTTTTGATACTTTTATGCACTCTCCAACTCCTCACCAGTCTTAAGACTCTCCATTTCACTTATTTCAAAGTACTAAAGCATTTTCCTACCTCACCCCATAAAAATCTCTGCAACACTAAGTTCATTCCTCGGACCCAATACTGCCTTTAACTTTTGATCCGGCAAACCAACATAAAATTCAATCAAACTCCTCTGAGCATATACCTAGCCTAAAATTAGTCTTTATATCAGTCAACTCAAGCCTCATTTTCTATATTTTCCTAAGATTGACAAGGAGAGAGCCCTCTCTCGACTTGGTAGGGCTAGCTACCAAGTTAAGCGTGGTTTGATGTTACCCTAGACCTGCCTTTCTTAGACTGAGGTAGATTTAGGCCCTAATAGTTTGAATGTTTTTTGTTTAATCATTATATTTGTTTCTTTCATATTATCTTTGAAATAATAACAAGTGGTATCAGAGCCAAGAGTTGGCTTCAATGGAATGCCTCTAATTCCAAGGGTTTAATTACCCTGGTGAATGAAAATTTTAATTCAAATTTAGACCCAAGAAGGAAGGTTGATTGCCTCATTAGTTTCATAAAAATATGGTGAGGTATCATAGTGCTAGGGTTCCACAATAAGATGATGTGTCATTTATTGCAATAAAGTGTTGGTACGTGCCTAATTTAATGTAATGGTGATGGCTATTGTTGATCATGAATGGCTTTAGGAATTTCATGAGAAGTCGTTGTTATAAAGGTCACAAGGATCCTTCTAGTGTACTCTATGTTATCTCGTGAACTTCGCCTATTACAAGTTGTCAGAGGCATGAAGGGTTACAACTGTAGTATACCTAGGGGGAATAATATGGGGTACAGAGGGAGGTACCCAAGGGAATAATGTAATGAATAATGTGAGGATGATAAATAAATGGGATATAATTAATAAAGTGGTTAACCCACATTATGCAAGGGACCACAAGTAGTTAGGAAATAATGCGATAAGTCCATGGTATTGGATGTCTGGTATTTAGATACCCATGGGATTGTATGTATGAAGCCTATATCGAGGCTAAAGACTCCCCATTGAGATATGTCAAGTATTTTTTTATATTGATAGGCATTAGCTTGTGGAGTGATCTCCTTCCTTAAGGAGTAGTTGTATGGTGTAACCCTACCTCAAGGGTTTTGATATTAATAAAGAAGCATTTCTATTTTATATTCTTGGATCTCTCTTGGAATTTATTTGGTAGTAATTTCAATATATTTGTAGATAAATTACAACCATGGAGTTGAGATTTATGACGAATGCAAAGAGGAATGTTGGATTTCCACAAATAATGCATTGGAAATCGACTTCCAATGCAGTCCACCACACCTGCAACAACACCTTGTATCTAGAATTTTGCATATCTAACATTTGGATTTTTCCTGGATTATCTAAATAGCCAGAGTTGATGGAGATTATGAAGGTCATCATGAATTAAGTATAAATTCAGTTGATAAGGAAAATGCCAGAGCCATGGCTGCATAGCGTGTACTGAAAAGAAGTCAGCATTGCTGCATAAACCCAAGGGTAGTAGTGGTATCAAGGGAGTCGAATGTGACTATGAAACGTTGCATGAGTTGTTGTGTAACCACCCCCTCCCACATTTACCCACATTCACAAGCTATCCAGGTTAAACATGAGACGAGTGTTACTATGACATGACCCAACCTCCAAGTTCTAGTTATGAAAGTGGGGCCGACACACTGAAAACTTGTTGATACCTCTCAGGAGCACTAGATCATCCAGAAGTTAGCCCACAACCTATGATGACCGAATCTTGAGCTAAAATTGATTTTTCTTTTACCTAACCCCAAACTGCACCCGTAACAATGAATCCATGTGGTTATGAGGCTCCAAACGCACTCATAAGTCTAGCTACCAGCAGTTATGACCTATAATCTTTAGTTCTGATCATGCAGTCACAGGATTTATGCCACCTTTTCATGAAAGCCTCCAAACCACCACCCATAATTTCTTGAAACTTTCCTAAAGCATAATTTACATGACAACAATGCCAAACATTCAAACTCGAGTGAGAAACTTGACATAGACTACCTAGAACACACTAGACATTTCGTCAAACATATGGTGAACATGTAAGCTACAGTTCATGAATGCATATTTGATCATAAACTGATAGTCTTCACCTGAGAATAAACAAGAAGGCTCTAAGCCCTCTCTAGCTAGCTGCAATAACACGTGTTAGTCCATGCATTCATCAACCATTCTTATATTCATCAAACATGTCAAGAGCCATAGATAATATACATCATATAACCAACAAATAATGAACTTAGATACCATGGAAAGTTAATCAATACAAGTATTCATGAATCACCATAGGAAAAATAACTCTTATTAACATATGAAAATGCCAACCAAGTCAGGGACTTCCACATACCACTTAACCATATATTGCACTGAACCAAATCTCTCTTTCAATCAATCACCCTCGTGCCATATTCCAAGCATGAATGTGGGATCTCATGGATTAAGCCAAAACAAAACAAACCAAGGCTTTTAGAGGCCAAACTACCTCAACCCTCAAGCACAGTGATTACTTCTCTATGGTTTGAAAATCACTAACACCAACCAAATCAGTCTCTACCCAAGTTGTCCAAGGCTCCACGAAATAGTAACTCAACCCACAACCTTCCAGGGCTCCAGAGTGTCCGTCCAAACCAGTTCCAGAGAATAGCAACTCAACCCACCATGGGATTCAGAGCATTTGTCCCAACCTAGGCTCCATGACTAGTAACTCAACCCAAGTTGTTCTAGGGCTTCCAGATTGTTTGTTCTAACCTGCAAACATACGAAACATGAGCACCAATCATGAAAAAAAAAAGTGGAAAAACCCACAATACCATGGATATCCAGGAAATGGCAAGGCAAGGCTAGAACCACTATTAATCCAGGAAAATCTCCATGCTAATGATAACACATAATAGAAAATCACATGCATATACCATGCATCCAGAAATTAGCAAGGAAATCACGCATGCAACATGTTACCTACAAATTAATCTAGATGTAGTTGTTGATGCAATTGTTCCCTTATGCTTTCCTACTTTCCTTTGCCTTCTTTTCCCAGCCCAAGTGTTCCAAGAATGCTCCAAGATTTCTCTAAGTGTGCAAGAGTATGAGAGAATGAAGTGACAACTCCAAAACTGAACTGTCAAAATCTAGAAATTGATTCTCTAAAGCCTTTTTATCATTGATGCCTCTATTTTATTCATTTTTTCCTCTAATTTCCTTAGCATGCAAATTTGTGTCACTTCACCTTCCTTTTATCCTATTTTCCTTTATTTTCATAGGTAAATGCCAATTATTTGCCTCTTTATCTTTTCCAATGCCTTTGCCAATTTCCTTAGCCACAAATAAATTGAAAATGATCCCCACTATAATATTTTCTGGCCATTTAGCTTGGAATATGTGTCCCATGACCTCGGTCTTATATTTTTTACATGGAAATCAATCAGGGGCTATTACATATTGTCATGAGAAAATGAATGATAGCATGTGGAGTGATTGTAGACTCGAGTAACCATTAGCAGAGAAAACCAAGCCATGATGATAAGGAATGTAATGTATGTTGCAGGAATGTAATGTATGTTGCATTCTTTTTTTATACATGCATTGATCTAATCATGAAGGAAGAGTACTGACATTGTTCAAAAGTGCCACTCCATTAAAGATAAGACATTTGAAGAGGTCGTTGATTCTATGGTCGATGTGTTTGCAGAAAATAAAATCGTGGTTTGTTGGGGTGATGAGATAAGACCCATCTTGGTCCATGTCTAGGGAGACCAAAACATAAGCATCGTTGTCAACAATGATTGATAGAGGATTTGGATGGTAGATATGATATTTTATTTTTTCTTAGTTTACATTTTAAGTGAGTCACTTCGATAGCTTTGGAGTAGATGCTCAAAGAATGGCATAGATAACCATGAATGCCATCAGAGGGCTCAGGAATGAGACTGTTAAGACTTCATAAGTGATTAAGTTGTTAAGACTCAAGAGATGCTTGAAGATTGAAGTGTTAGGAGCTAGAGAGATAGGGGTTCTCACAAGGTGAGATGTAGCATTTTGGAAGCAATGGTTATGTGTGGCGTCAAAAGGAGATATGCCCAGATAGCAACAACAACTAAAAAATTAATTATCAATGGATTTAAAAAAATATATGTAAATGGCCATACGACTGTAAGACCTAGTAAGGCATGTGTATCCCTGGTAAATCATTGGAAAAGTTTATATGTAGACCTAGGTGATGCAAGGGAGCATGATGAAGCATGTTGAGCTAGGACAACATGTGAAATTATCAAACACCTTGACATTGACTGGGTAGGGCCTACAGGTCAGCGGTGCTAGTTCACTTGACCTATTTAGCTAGATTTGGTCAAGGAAAACCCAAAGTCAATTTTAAAGGGGGGATTGTTAGATAAACTTAACCTGGTGGTGGAGTTGAGGTTGTGTCGACAGTTATGGTTAAAATTTGTGGTTTTAGGCACCTGGTATTGGTGACTCATGGTATTGAGATCATGGTATGCGGTTTAAGTTGTTAAAAGGCTTGGGTATTCTCCATTGTATTGACCCATATTTGAGTGGTGAAATCTTAGGTTGTTGGTTGGCTTGGCTATGTTTTAGCCAAGGACAATAACAAATCTATTATTGGCTAGTTTTTCCCCATTTGGTGTTTTGGAGCATAAATCATGGTGTACATGGTTTGAATGTTTGTTGCCTGACTATTATATTTATTTATCTCATATTCTATTTGAAATAATAACGCACCCTTCTTTTTTTAAAGATACATGTGTAGGTTGTCTAACGAGTGTTTCCAACACCAGTTATCAAAATTCACTAGTTGAAGCTACGGTTTGGTTGGGTCTTTGATTTTTTCAGCATGGATACAATTGCGGTTCACTTCCAAAGTCATTGTGGCTACATTTGAATAGTTTATCAACTCACGGACACATATGCTACATAGGTTTCATTCTAGAGTTGTAAATACTTTCCCTTAGCTTCATATCTACACCTATCGAATTACCAATGCTTCATCTAGGGAATTGGCTCTCATCCAGTTCGTTTTCAACAATATCCATCCCAAACTTGCCTTCAAGGAAAGCATTTCTCCCAGTTCAATAGTATCTTAATTCAAGTCATCAGCTCCCTTGGTGTTTTGACTCCATTATGTGAAGGAAGGTAGCATAAACTATTGTTTTTGCCCTTGCTAATTTAATTCCAAAAAGGGTTAACATTAAAAATTTATTGTAGGTTATAAACATTGTGATTGGGACCAAATTGGAGGCATCCCCTTTAGATCAAAAACATCTTGTGCAAAACATTGTTCATATATGAAAATCATTCAAGATACATCCACCAAGGATTTCTGTAGAAGTATGGATTATGAAATTGTATTCTTTCTCCAGTAGCAGTTGTTATATGGGTTATGGAGCAGTGAAGAATCTTTGAAGAAACCAACTGTGAGAGGTAGTTGTGGAAGTATGGCCATGTTTTCGTGCTCATCGTCAGATTTGAAGAATTCTCTAGTAGATAACAATGAATCTTCTCTGGCATGTAACATTCGATCTACATCCATGTTTGCAAGCTAATGTGATAAATTCACTTGGCCATAATCAAGATCTATTGTAAATTTACAATTTGTTTCTTGTTATTCTATAATAGAATGTTTGGCTATCAAAGTATTTTCTTTGTTGTGAATCTTTTGATCTAAGGTGCCATGCTTCATCTCTTTTCTTGAGCACCTTTTTTTGTCAAAAAAGAAAACTCACATACTTTCTTTAAAAGAAACGAAGTAACATTTTTCACGATTTATCTCATCCCCTTACATTCTTGTATCCCATTTATGTCCCTCAAAACTGAACTATTGAAATTATCCCTCTTAGTCCCTCCATCATTTTCTTATGTTTTTTCACTTGTTTCAATTGGCTATTACATTAATGGCTTCTTCTAACATTATTATCCATTTTTGTTCTTACAAAGATTGATACGATCTATCAAATATATGACTAAAGGAAAAGAACTTCTCTATTGAACCTATTTAAAATTACAAAATGATTAAAATCTATTACAAGCATCATAATTTAATGACCTACAAATGTTAAAAGGATACCTCTTCAAAGGTTGTGTACTTTATCTTACCTGGTTCTCAGCTACAACCATCTTTAGACAGATTGTCTGCAACTTGATTTTGTTCTTTGAAAATATGTGAAAAATATATTCTCTTGATAGCCTTAATCAATTGTCTGATATGATGCTTCCAATTTGCAAGTGAATACAACTCGAATTTTTATTTCCTTTGTACCCATTCAATGATCACTTTAGAATCCCCGTATACATCGATATCTTCAATATCTAGCCACTTTACACAATATAAGACACCCTAGATTGTCAACAACTTCATTCTATTGTTTTTGCCTACTCCATTGTACTAACTAAAATGAAAATAATGTCCAAACTTCATTATTATAAATGCTCCACTACCACATACCCTGAAAAATGAATCTCCATCGAAAAGACCCACTAGATACTTTTCCCATATCTCCTTGATTTGGCAATTTCTTCTAGAAAACTTCTCTGTCTTTGGCCCAATCTCCATAAAATATGAAAATATCATTAGGTATGTTCCTCTAATGTATAACTCAATTTGTTCAAATATCAACATGGTCCTTCACCTCCATATACCCCACAGGATATAGAACAACAAAGCATCCTATCCTTTGTTATCCACAAACCATTGTGAGAGGAAGTCTTCCATAGAAGTCTTATCCAAACCTACCTATAACTTAAGCATTTGCATAAACCCTATATATATTGAAGTCCCAAATGAAGATTTGAGAAAAATATGTTCCACATCTTATGTCTTTACTCTACAAAAGGCACATCTCCTTGGACCTTGAAATCCCCTTTAATGAATATTTTCCCAAGTCAAAATCCTATTATGAACTGTCAGCCAAATAAAAGATTTAAATTTAATGGGAATCTCCCACTTCTAGGATTTTTGAAACCAGAATGCTTTCATCTCCTTTTTTTGACCCTGCGAAATATGTGTGTATATATCTTTGACTGATATCTCACCATTATAAACTTGTTCATTCCAAGACATGATCTCTTTCTGCGACAAGGAAATTCTTGTTAAATGAAATTGTATGACATATTGTTCCCACTCAAAAGCTTGTGGTCCAGTGAGTCCAACCTACCCCACTTCTAACCAAGAATGTGACACCATATTTGGATAGTTATCAACAAAATTATGCTTTCAGAGAAAATAATCCATTTTTATGTAAAAACCTTATGATAGGAATAGGCAAATTATGATTATCAACCATACCTTTAATGAAGTACAATCTTATCTCCGTCATCATTCCCTTAAATTTCCCAGAAGCTAGTGCTTAATCGTCATGATACTCCTCCAAATGAAGGATGTCGCCTTGTTTTTTTTAGAGCTCTCTCTCTCTAATCTAGTTAGCCAATTGCTTTTTTTTAATATATTTAACTTTAATAATTTGTTTCCATATGCCTTCACCACTTAATTCCATCCATAGATTCTTAATAATTAAAGCCGAGTTAAATCTATCTGAATCTTTAATGTCCCAACCACTAGCATCCATCTATTGAAATATCACATTTAGGCAAACTAAATGAATTTTCTATGTAGTTCCTGGACCAACCCATATAAAATTGGCAATTATAGAATTAATTCTGCAGCTGATCTCTTTAGGAAACTTATAGAGATGTGTCAAATATATGGATATACTCTGGAGAACCGATTTAATCATGAAAAGCCTCCCTCCCATTGTTATCCATTTATGTGACCAACAATATAACTTTTTCTCAAATTTTGTTATTAACCATTCCCAATCCTTGATCTCATACTTGGATGGTTTCATAAATACATTGAGATATTTGAAACCTTCTTCCATTGTGGTCAGTTGTACCTCAAATATCTTGACAATTTCCATCATCGTAGTGTCCCCATTCTTTGAAGAAATTAGAGCAGATTTTCCTTTATTCATATATAAACTTGAAACTTCCCCAAAGCTATCTAGTAACTAATAAAAAACCTTCCATTCGGAGATAGAGGCTTCTCCATTAAATAGAAAATCATCTACAAACATAATATGAGTTAATGTTTTATACCTAGACATCTTGCACCCTGAAATAATGCCTCTAGAATGGGCCTCATTAATCCTTCTGCTTAGTCCATACATAACATGAAGAAATAGAAGTAGAGAAAGAGCACACAATTTTCTAAGCCCTCTCGACACCTTAAATAAATCAGTAGGAAGCCCATTGATGATGACAACAAAGTTTACCACATAATACATGCCATAATCCAATCTACTAACTCGACACTGAAACCAATCTTATGAAGGATGAGCCATATTAATTCCAAATCCACTTTGTTGTATGCTTTTATCAAGTCAATGTTCATAAGACAAGATTCCTTCCAACGAGTTATAATAGAGTGGATGCATTCTTGCGTGATGGTCACCAAATTATGAATTTGTCTGTTATCTAAAAAACCAAATTGTTCCAGTGAAATATGCTTAGACAAAGATGGTTTAAGCTTATTTGTAATGATTTTTAATATCATTTAATACATCTTGTTTCACAAGAAAATGGGTCTAAAATTGGAAAATGTCAAAGGATTTTCTGACTTATGGATTAGATCTATAAACATCACATTTATCAATCCCAGAATTGAGCATAGACGCCTCGAATCCTCAGCCATCTCAACAAGTTCCTCAATCACAATGTCCTAAAAATGTAAAAAAAGTTCCACTAACCATCCATCTAGTCTTGGAATCTTGTCCTTTTCCATTACAATTTTCATAACCTCCAATACCTCCTCCTTTGTAATCGACCTCTCCATATGGTCATTATCCAAATCATTAACCATATTAGGAAAAATACTAATAATCTCCATCTATTTTTCAAAATTTACTCCTTCATTTGTTCTATATTAACTGCTAAAGTATCTCACTGCTTCTCTTTCGATGTCCTTTTTAGATGTTAGGATGTAGCCCCCATTTCTTTTGATAGACCATATGGTATTATGTTTCCTTCTAAAAGATGCTTGTTGATGAAAGAAGCGAGTGTTTTATCACCTACCAACACCCAGATTAACCTACTCTTCAACCCCACTCTTTTTCTTTAAGTTTTAGAATCTCATTATTTCTTATCTCCAATGTTAATAACTTTTGTTTTGTGTCCACTCCCAAAAAAATCTAAGAATTTCAGATCAGACAAGGCATTAATATCTTCCTCTATCGTGGTCAACTCCCTGACCAATGTCTTCTTTTTCTTTTTGACCCACTACCTGACAACCCACTTTAACCTTTTAAGAATATATCTGATAGCCTCCATACATGATAAACCTACAAAATATGTCAAATATTGTGAATTATCCTAAATCAAGATGATGAAATATTTTTTATTTAGTCATGCGTGGTTGAATTTAAATGGATATGTTTTGTTATCGCTTACTACTAGGGAAAATTTTAGGGGCTAATATTTGTAGGTGGGCTAATTTTCCATACTTTTTCCAAAAACAAGATTTGTCAATTTCAATTTTTTTCTAAAATGATTCACCCAAATTTTATAGTACACCATTACTTTACCTTAAAAATCACCAAAATATTATATCAACTAATATTTTTTTCGAAGGAAAAAATCGAACTTTCTTTAAAGGCAATAAAAAGTTACATAGTATATGCATTTAAGCATTCGGTGAGCTGTATGTTTTTCATCAAAACATACAGTTTGATCTGAGCTGGTAAGAAAAAAAAACATCTTACTCATCCATCTCAATGTGCAAGTATGATCCCTGAACCAATTCTCGGGCCTCCTCATAGAGGAAAATAGCCCAAACAAGAGTAGGTTTAGTAATCAGCCATAAAACTAATTTTTCTCTATTCATGGTATCATGTTTTTATACATAACATAAAGTTTGTGTATCCAACATAGAAAAGCACGTTAACAAAAAAGGGAAACAAAGTAAATGCTGATTAAACTTTGGCTCTGTAAATTATCTCAAAAAGGAGGTAGATACAACACACAGATCTCTTCAAGCTCAGATTTTTCTATGTGCCAATAGTCCAGATCCTGTTATACACCCACTTTAGAAAGTTGGTCTGCTGCATTGTTTCGTTCCGTGTAAATGTGACATGTTGTAATATCATTAAAAAATTGCCTAAGATATTTAGCTTCTTCTAACAAAGGAGATAAAATAGAATTCTGACATCTGCTTTCGCCATTGAACCATTTGATAACATTCATTGAATCCCCAAAACTTTGAACCGAAGAAATTCCCAGATGAGTGAGCCAACATAGAAGGAGTTTTAAGGATTGTAGTTCCATGTAATTATTCAATCCTTTGCCCAAACCCACTAAGGATTTTAGGCATCTTTGTGCATTCATGTGTATCACCATGTTTTCCCCACACCTATTACTTTGATCGGATGCCCTGTCAAAATAAGCCCAAGGGATGTTTCCTATGAGTTGCTCCTCCCTTATTACCATGGTGAATGATTGCTGAGATGGCTCAGGGATACTCTCATAGATTGCAACACATTCAATAGCAATGTGCCCTGCTGAAAGAGTCATATCCTTAAAGATAATTATGTTATGGGCCAGCTAGATACCCCAAGATATCATTAATGGTAGATTACAAAGGCTCTCTTCCGGAGAGTCCTTCCACCAATTTTTCCATACCTCTTTTAGGACTTCCCCCTCCCATTTCTTACCATTCTATAGCAACCTCCCAATTTCCAACCATATTGCCCTAGTGAAGGTGCATTTTAGAAATAGGTGTTGAATTGATTCCATCATTTTTGCATAATGAACACCAGCCTAGGCCCATCTTAAACCTCTTCTGAAGGTTGTCCAAAGTAGGGGAATTATTCTAAAGGATGCACCAGAAGAACTTTCTTTCTTTTGTTGGACATTTAAGCTTCCAGATATGATTCACCCACCACTCTGGATTCCCCAATCCCTTTTTTGACATAAGGAATTTGTATCCAAATTTTGGGGAATAATGACCAGTAGGGGCATATGCCCACCTTAGCCTTCTTGGTCGATCTCCAAGCCTGACATTGGATCTTGAAAGCTCCTTGGTGTAGTGTTGCCACTCCTCCATCCATTGTTGATCAAGGTTAAGGTTTGCTCCAAATAGTCATGCTTGGCCCCATATCAAGGAACGACCGACTTTTTCAATCTGGCTTAGATGATGGATACCTCTTATATCCAGCTAATTAATGATGCTCAGAGATAGTGAAAAGCCTTCGTTGCATCCCACCCATGGATCCTTCCCTATTATTACTTTTTCTCCATTCCCAACCTGTCAGGAGAGTCCTTGCTCAATAATTTTGATAGTGTCCACAGTCGCTTTCCAGACAACTAAAGATTGAGCATTTTTCTTGTTCGGCTTCATGAACCACTCATCCAGGGGTGTGGGGTCAATATATTTTCATTTTACCACTATTGTCCACAAATTTTCCATCATTAGTAGTCTCCATCCCAACTTTTCTACTAAGGATGTTCCAAATGTTGTAAGGTCTTTTATACCCCATCCCCCCCATTCCTTGGGTTTAACCAACTTGTCCCAAGCCACCCAGGGGGGGCCAACTCCTCTTTAGAGCCAACCCATAGAAATATACTACACGCTAGCCTCACCCTTTCCAAAATTCCTTTCGGAACCCAGGTAAGCGCCACCCAATAGACAGGAATTTCCATTAATACAAATTTTAGAAGGACTAATTTACCAACTCTAGATATCCATTTGAAGCTCTAATGATTGATCCTGGTTTCAAGTTTTTCCACCAGCCAATACCAATCTTGTTTTTTGTACGAGTGTGGCTTTAAAAAGAACCCGAGGTATTTGAAACTGCCAGTCATCTTCTTGTCTTCAAAAGGCAAATCCTCTGCTATATTTCTGGTTTCCATCCTATTGAAACCTTCCAGAAGTATGGAAGATTTTTCTTTATTAATACACATAACCATGGCTTTGAGAAATATATCTAAATTTTTTTTTAATGCCTTTGTTTCATTTCTGCTACCATTACTGAATAGAAGAATATCATCCACGAACAACAAGTGAGTTATATATAGGTTGCATGCCACTTCTACTCCTTGTATGTTTATATCGACTAATATAAAATCATTGGAAATATAAATATTTCTACAAAAATATCACCCAAAAAATTACAATTTGCATATTAGGAACTATAAGATTTTCCAAGGTTTCTAAACTTCAAAATAAATTTCCATCCTTAAAATTTTCTTTGCTAGCCAGTCCAGTCCATTCAAGAAAAATTGAGTTGTGGTATAAAATAAAAGAATTGTATATCCATGAATGCAAGTTCCCCAATCTAGCTACCAAATCTAAATGGGCAAAAAAAATTGTCTAGTCTTTTGCAAATCCCCTCGATCCCTAAGTGTCCACTTCTCCAAGTAGGGTGCTTTGGTTCAGGTATGATGTCCCTTAATGAAATTTGTGGAAAACGATCCTTGAAATATGCCCCCAACTTATCCTCTTTACTTTTTAATCCCCAAAAATCATATGAAGCCATTGTCAAATTGAGATGAACCACTAGAATTAATGAGTTCAAATCCAACAAACCACTGGCATCAGGGTGATCAAAAACATTTTTCTGTCAGAAAATGCAACATAAATATTGAGGATATGAAGACACATGTTTGACCCTGTTAAATATCTGATAAAAGAATACCTTAAAACAATTTATAAGCTCTGAAGTTAACAATATTAGGATCCCAAATGTCCACCATACCCCCTAATAATCCTATAGAACTAGTCACACACACATTCCAATGAGGACAAATCTTTGATAAGAAAACCCAAGCCTTATCCCTATGTACCATAGTCTCTTGAAAAAGCAGTACTGCTAGCTTTTTTGATAGAATAATATTATGGATGGACCTTATTTTTGGCGCAGATCCCAGACCCCTAATGTTAAAATATATAATTGTCATTCGGGAAAGTCTACCATGGATGCATCCCCTCTAAGGACCCAAGAACCAAGTATATTATCATCCAAATTCCCCTCACTATGATAGAGGGGACAATAATTTTGAGGATGTGGATCCTCCAACAACACCTGAAATGACGAGGAAATGTCAAATGGCGCCAAGGAATAGTTAGATACCTTTTGGTATTTTGTGCCTTTCTTCTTCCTTACTATAGTGTTTTTCCAAGGGTCTGGACTCACAAAAATATCATCTTCGGGAAAAAATGACTTCTTAATGGTAAGAGGCTTCAGATCGATTGACACATCCCTAGCCAAGTTACACAAATATGTGTCCTCAAACACTGGGGGAGATGAATTACTTGAACCAACCCCGACATTGTTAGGGAAAGTGAATTTGACCCCAATAGGGATATGAAACCCCCCCCAATCCCTATCTCTCATTTTAGATGGAGCATTACTGTAATTATGGCTCGTCAAAGTTGAGCCCATATTTCTATCCATTGTCGATTACAATGATAAAGGGAACCCCAAATGACCCTTCTTTGTGACAGGATTTTTACATATGAAAGAAATGTAATACTCACCATCATATTGATCCTTATTAACAACATTATCATTAGTGGTAGCAACATCAATATTAGGATGAGGAACTGATGGATGGGTACTTGGATCCAATGGGTCGAGGGTGTCCAAATGAATGTGTGATTCCTGGATCTGCATATATATGTTAAGAGAACCCAATTTTTCATATTGAGCTTCCTCGCGATGCCTGAATCAAAATATCTGAGGACATGCCACCACCAAAGGACTCGTAGCATGACATCCCAAACAATGAAATATCACTCCTTAGTAATCGATGTGTTGCCTAAAATATAAAGGCCCCCAATATAGATCAATCTATGTAAGTAATCCTCCTTAAAAGTCCATTTCAACCAACACCCATGCTATCATTTTGTCCAGACTCCCCAAACTCCCTTCCTCTAGAAAGAAAAATCTATCGATTTTATCTACAATCACCTTAATTGCCTATTTTGAACACAACTCCAAAGGTAGACCTGGAGATTTTACCCATAATATTTTCTGCCACGACACCTCCTTAAGAGAATTAAATCCCACATTCCAGCATTGAAACCGGAAGAAACCGCCTACCTCTTACCCATGTAATAACAACAATTTGCTCATCATCCTATGAGAACATAAAATGAAAATAAAACCAATCATTAAATAGAACATTGATCTTCAGTTAGTACTTTAATAGAGGGTACCAACACTTATCCATCCTATATTTCATTTATTCCCCTATCATTCTAGAAAGCTCCCACCTACCATTGAGCACCCTTTACTTGATACCTTCCACCTTATCCCAAAATATATCCACCCCTAATATAAAACTCTAGATCTTATCAGAGGTTTTAATGGAATTCTTTCTACGGTCACAAAAATTCAATCTAGAACCCAGATTCCCCCTACGATCAATCTGGCTCCTTTCTTTTTCTGAAACAACACAAAATTTCAGCCCTACTTCACTACTCATTAAATCACCCGTTCAATGACTACAAGGACGTTCCTTTGCATTGTTCTCAACTTCCATTGTAATCTCTATCAACTTCTCCACATGTGGTGAGTAAACCCTCTGAAAGTCATTTCCAAACACCATAAAAAACGACCTCTAATAGATATGGCCACAAACCACTATTGAAAAGTTGGCTCACTGCCACATATTGCTAAACCACTAACCAAGCATCGTAAAAACTGACCACTTCATCAGACCCAAGTATGTCTATCATAGATAGCATGAAAAATTCCACCCTTTTGTACGCTCCCACAAAATACCAGAAAGGATGAGACCACGAAAAATGTTGAATTGTCACCCTGGTACCACCCTTCTAACACCCTTCGAATTCTAATAAGTAACTCTGGCACTAGCCACGAGCCCTAAGATAAAATAATCACATAAGAATCCACCAACATGCATGGAAAATTATCCCACAATCGTGTCACTAACCCATCATGAACATATTAATATAATATAAAAGGGAGTGCACCCCCCTCATACCAAAGTTGAACCAAAAGAAAAGCGACAATTTCCAAAAATACTACTCAAAAACCCGAAATGATTATGAATCATTGCACCATAAATACGACAATTGAATGCAAAAACTTCAATTAATGCGGATAACCTCAACATTAATGGATAATGAACGATCACCTAGATATCTCACTAACCACCCAAAAGGGAGATGCTTCTGTTGTTGTACAGGGACCAGTAGTTGTTATAGTACTGGTCCCACACATCCATAAAAAAATGACAATAAAACGTCCATAAATTGCACATAAAAATTTAATATTAATTTATATAAGTTATTAACTTATTTCCAAAATAGGCACATATGTTGATTGGGTCAAACACTAGCCTTTAACATAAAAAGTTGACAAGACATCTTGTCCCAACTACCTCCATATCTGAATTACTAAAAACGTAAAAATGCACTACAAAACATTCCATTAACTTCTATCTAGCAGTACACCTATCCCATCAGACAAGCATCCACCACTACAACAAAACCCTGTGATTAATGTCCCTTTTTGCTTGCTTTTTTGCATCTAGAGCCCTTTTTTGGTGTTATTTTCATCCATTTATCAAATATGGTGCAAAATTTGATGCAAAATTTGCACTAATTTTTGCACCAAGTCTCACACCAAGTTTAGCACCAGGTATTGCAATAGGTTTTGCACAAGGTTTTATGCCAAGTTTTGTGCCATCCTTTGCACTAGGTTTTTCTCCAAGTATTGCATCAAGTTTGGCACCTAATTTTGTTTCACCTATTTTTTCATTCTCTATTGCATCCATTTTTTGCACCTACACTTGCATCAACATTTGCATAATCTTTTGCATCCCTTTTAAAATCATTTTTTGCATCCATTTTTGCATCATTGTTTGCATCCCCTTTGTGCAAAATTTTGCATCGAGGTTTGTGTCTAGTTTTGGATCAACTTTTGCATCTATTATTGTGTCCACTATTACATCCAATTTTCTTGTGCCACAATTTGTGTCTAGTTTGGAACCTCCCTTTGCACCCACTTTTGCTTTTAATTTTGCATCAACGTTTGCATCCTCACTTGCATCTAGGTTTTCATCGACTTTTACATCTATTTTTGCATCCCTTTTTGTATCCATTTTTGCGTCAAGATCTGCATCGGGTTTTGTGTCTCATTTTGCATCAACTTGTGTTGCATCCACTTCTACATCCAATTTTGCATCCATGCTTACATCCACTTATGCATCCCTTTTTTCATTTTCATTTACATCAAAGTTTGCCTCTTTTTTTGCATCTATAATTAAATCCAATTTTGTCGTGCCATGTTTTGCACTTATTGTTGTACCCACGCTTGCTTCCAATTTTGCATCCATTTTCACAGCATCTTTTGCATCAAATATTACATCTCTTTTTGCATCCACTTTTGTGCCAGGTTTATGCATTGGTTTTTGTGTCTCATTTTGTAACTACTTTTGCATATACTTCCATTACATGCATTTTTTGCATCCAATTTTGTTTCCCCTATTGCGCCTATGTTTGCATCCACTTTTACATCCCCATTTTGCATCTTGTTTTGCATACAAGTTTGCATATTTTTTGTGTCTATTGTTACATCCACTTTTGTTGTGCCATAATTTGTGCCTTATCTTGCATCTATTGTTGCAACCAACATTTGCTTCCACATTTGCATCCTCTTTTGTGTCCAAGTTTGCATCGAATATTGTTTATTTTTTTGCATCCCTTGTTGCATCCACTTTTACATAAGGTTTTGCATCTCATTTTGCATTGACTTTTGCATCCACTTCCGTTGCCTCCACTTTTGCATCTAATTTTGTGTCCACTATTTCACCCATGTTTGTGTCCATGTTTACATTCCTTTTTGCATCTTATTTTGCATCCAAGTTTGTCTCCTTGTTGTATCCAGGTTTGAGTCTATTTCTACATCTGTTGTTGCATCCACATTTGTTTCACCACAATTCGTGCCAAGTTTTACGCCTACTATTGTAGTCATGTTTGCTTCCACTTTTGCATCTATGTTTGCATCCTATTTTCCCTCCAAGTTTGCATTGACTATTTCATATTATTTTGCAACCGCTTTTGTGTTAGATTTTGTATCTTGTTTTACATCTACTCATGTTTTATCCACTTCTCATACAATTTTATGTCTATTTTTCCCCCATTTTTGTGTTCATGTTTACATCCCTTTTCCAACACTCATCATATTTTCTGCATTGATGATATATTATGATATTGAGAATTATGACCAATTGATGACAGTGTCAATAATGATGATGATGATGATAATGAAGATGATAATGATGGCATGAATTATGATTATGATGATGATGGTTACAATGATGATGATGCTAATGACCTTGGCCAATCTTCCCAATTTTTAAATTTTTTCATTGTCACAATCATAATCATTATCTTTGGCATCAACGTCCAAGTTATAATATTTTTCTCATCATTGTCATCTAGGTCATCATCAACACCAATAATGGTGTGAATGATGATGACGATGTAAATGATTATGATTTCCATGACGTCGATGAAAATGACCTTCATGTCCACATTAGTATAATGCGTGATAAATAATACGCCATGTGCCACCACATTCAGGTTACAATTCCAGTTTACAAAACACTTAACATAGCAAGGCCCTATATTACACTCTATGTACAAAGTATGGTCTTATACTATGATCATTTCCTCATCAGTTGGTGCCCTAAGAGGGTCAAAGAAGAAATTATCATAAGACAATGAAGATACAGGTTATGTCTATGGTTTCCCAGGGAGGGGTGAAGCTACTCGACCTAGAAATGAGATCGAGAGGTAGTAACAATATTGTTGACCTAAGAGGACTGAACTGTATTGAATATAGGTATATAAACTCCTAGGGATAGGTACATTTCCCCTACTAAAGAGTCACGTAAGGTGGGACAAATTCACAACAACTTCATAATAGAGATGTTAGCTAGAAAAATTTTCTACTATAAAAAGAATAGGGGAAATACCCTTGTATGGGAGGTCTTCCCATAGGTATCTAATAATTTTCTTATCAGGAGCTATAGGGATAGAGGTCTTGGTTTCCTTTTGGTATACAAGTGGGATCTTATTGGGTTATTGTAGCTTTAGCCTGGTTGAGAGCGTGTAACTCCATCATATTATTGAGCTCTTGTGGTAACATTGACATCAAATTATATTGCTTCTATATAAATTCAACAATGAATCAAGCTCTTTAATTGCTAGCTAGATTGAGTGGGAGAAGTAGGTGGATGACTATAAAAGGTCTCTTGGGAAGAAGTGGAGGGTTGTGAAGGATGACTAGATGAAGATGGATGTTGAGGGAATCAATTACAAAAGATTTCCAATGGGGATTTTTTAGGGAGGATAAGTCTCCTTTGAAGTGACTATTCTTCTTTAAGTGCTTCATTCTTTGTTATATAACACATTCTTCCATAAAATGCCTCGATCTCTTACGATAATTTTAATACTTGCTAGGATCAAAGGGAAAATAAGAAATGGATGCCTTCTAAGCTTGTCAAAATGTTGTTCCACTAGTTATGGCGGAGATGGCTCAATTAGTGGTGGTGGAGGTTGAGTGGATGGCTGTATAGGTAGAGGCTTTGAAGAAAATGGTTGGTTCTTCTTTTTCAAAAGTCTCTTTATGGGTGGATTAGCATGAGTGGAATAAGTGGCAGCAACAAATTCATGCACTAAATCGGTAAGACCATCCCCTGCAACATTTATGTATTTTTTGTTTCCTTTTGGCTTAGTCACTCTTGATTGTGGGTCACCTAAGAGAGAAGATACTTCACTAGCTATAATAGGAGGATAATAAGTTCTTAGGCGATGTCTAATGTTGATATTTTATAGTTCCAGCACCTTATCGAGATCATGCTAATTGGTAATCTATTTATTATTATTACATTATGGTTGAAAATATTCTCTTATACCTTCTACCAAGATTTTCCTGAGCTCATCTAGAAGAACTTGGTCTCACATCTAGCCAACGAAAATTAGAATATATGAATGAAATATGTCATAACTTCCCACTTTCCTTGCTTTAATTATATAAGACTAACCACTTCAAATACATCGATTTGTTTAAGAGCATACATTCCCAAAAACTTATCACTTATTTGATCAAAAGTCTCTATAGAGTTCTTGGGAAGGTTTTCAAGCCATTCAAAGGCTAACCTAGTAAGAGTGTGTGGAAAGAATTTGGCCATAACTTCTAGCCATGTCCTCAAGTATTTACAAATTTTGATGAACTTGGAAAAGTGTGCTAGAGAGAGATAACCATAGTGCGTTAGAGAGGCCCAAGCACAAGTGTGCTACACAAGAGATGCACAAAGATATGTGCCCTTAGGCATAAAACACTTTATAAGGAAGATAAATAATATCAAAAGATGATGGAATACAAATGAAAGTTGTGTGTACCTATACACAAGAAGGGCTCTGCCTAGGGGTTGATGAGCCTAGATGTACAATTTACTAGGTTGGCCTTATCCTCTCCCTACTATTACAACAAATGATAATAAATGATCGAATGATGGTCTTAGCCATGAAGACAAATACAATAATGATACATATAAGTGTGTTGAGGCATGCATATTACACTCATAATTCTAGCATAATTCCACATCTCTAAAGATATATTTCATCTAGTAGCAATCCCTCCTAATTTCATTACTGTGCTTAAAACAACAAACTCCCACCTAGACAACAATTGAAGCAAAATTATCCTAACTAATATTTTTCATGTTTCATAGAATACAAACTATAACCATTGCAAAATTGAAAAGGATGGAACTATGCATATGTAAAGATTGATTTCATGGGAAAGCAATCATTCCTCTCCTTTATGGTCTTTAGGACTTACTAACCTTGGGTTGTGTATGTTGAGGGGAATGCAAGTTACTTGTTGAAATTACTACTAATGTGTAGCACTTCCCATTTCACACTAAAAAATAAAATGCTAATTGAAAATTATTCTTAATGTAGTCTTATGGAACTCTATTATCAAAATTTTTATTCCTTTATAGCGCATTCAAGATTATTGAACTTCCTAACATTGGTATAAAACCATAATTGTAGTCTTGAAAGGTTCACAAAATTTGAAGTCGCTTAAATTTACATTTTTAACTAGACTTGACTCATTTTTAAAGTCTAATACTTAGCTTTTAAGTTAATCTATGTTCTTTGTATTTTTAATTTATATAATATGTGTGACATATGTAACTCTTATATGTAGGTTTATAACTTATAGTTTTATTCTACTAAATTAGATCGTTCATTTATAATACCTTATAGCTTAATTAATTACTTTTACATTGGTCTTAATGTCAGTTATGGTCTCTAATCAAGTTTATCATCCTAATTTCACCTCCAAACCATAGTCTTGATATGCTACCCTTTTTCGAATTAATCCTTCGTGTTACTTATCATGGTCAATCTATCACCTTTTTTGGTTCTTAATTGAGTTTACTATGTTAAAAATCTTTGTCCTTTCAATTGATGTCCCAACAATTATTATGTCCCCAATAATTAAATACCTCCTACAAAATGATATTCCAACTATGCTAAGTTTATGTGGAGCACCCACATTCCTCCATGTGTGCTAGATACATGTCAGCTTCATGTGATGACACAATTTGTGGTGTTTACAAGGCATTTTTACATGAATGGTTTTGATTTCTCCTCAGGAAATCAATGATCCACAACATTAGCATTTTCATTAGGATTTGTTGGTTGTGTCCTTTTGGCTTTTGTTCAAACATATGCCAAGAATTTCAGCTCAACTTTCTTCACTCTACAATTCTCTAATATTCGTTGATACAGTAATCTAACATTAATTTACTACACCCCACATTCTTTTCAATGCTTATATATCCAATGCTAAAAATTAAGGAGCTATTGTGTATATAAAATGGTAAATTTCCACAATAGGGAATTGATCCTTTGTATGGTGTGTTCAAACTGGGAATTATAGAGATAAAGGTGTGTCAAAAGAGTTTTACTGGTATCTCTCCCTCACATAACCGTGTCAAATGTTAGCCAAATGGGTGTCAAAAGAAATAAATGGAGTTAAAGTTCTATTTCCTGCTTCCTATTCCTTAGACCTAGATAGCTACTAGTATACAAAGTCATCATTACCTCCTAGAGAGTCAAAGGAGTATTATGAGTTTCTTATATCCTACTAATTCAATATCTAGTAAGAGTCTTTATATGGGAATTAGTTATAAGTTCTAAGGTTATAGAGTGAGTCTCTAATTATAGGTACCAATTCTAATGATTTATACACTCTATATATAATGTCTAATATATCGAAAGTTGGTAATATAATTACAAATCCTGTATATATACATAATGAAACATGAAGCTTCATGATATGGAAATATAGAGGAGTTGGTTCTTGCTCTAATTCCTATCAGGTTACCTCCATTACTTAGACATGTATTTGTGTGGAAATGAATTGAATTGGCTTATGTTTAAGGACAAGGCTTCCAAGGCAAGGTTAGCAAAGATAAAAGACACTCATTGTAGTGGTCAGAAAGGGCTAAAAGAAATGGTAACAACTTTTGTAACTATATTAAATATGTGATACTTTTTTAATAAAATTTGTACTAGAAGAAAATCTTTGTTATCTAATTTATCCCTATTTATTGATTGATGGGAAGTAAAATATGGAAGACAGCCAAATCATTTGGAAAAATAGATGTTGCAGCAAAAGAGATGGGTTGATTTTGTTGTATGGATGGAGTACGAGGTATGTAATCTTAGCTAGATTTCCAATATATCTTTGAACCATGTTTTTATTTTATTTTTTTTATCACTATTAGATATTATAACCTACCTCATTTTATGGTTAGCATTGGTATGCACTGTGCTATGGAATTGATACTAACATGTAATATTTATCTTTTCAATTTTTTTCCAGAATGTTATGGGTAATGACTGCCAATATGATAATCTAGACTATGTTGAGCATACATCAAGAGATGATGATGATGAGGATGGCGATAATGTTGGTGATGATGACGTGGATGATCTAGACTATGTTGAGCATACATCAAGAGATGATGAGGATGGCGATAGTGTTGGTGATGATGACGTGGATGAGACTGATCAGGATGGTTAGGATGATGATCATGGAAATGATCACGAAGATGATCTTGGTGGTGCTAGCTAGGCATGCACATGCATTTTTTTGATGAAGTATTATTGTGTAGAATGAAATTCATATTTTTAGATAGATGATGTGAATTTACCTTAGAATAATTATATCTATGAAATATTTGGATTTGGTAATCATACAATGAATTTGATTTGATTAAAGATGATGATGATATTATCATTATTATATTTTTATTTGATGTATATATTGGAAATTATCACCATTATTTTGATGGAGAATTATTATGTGTGATGATATTACCATCTTTGGATGTTTGTTGTGAATTTATCTTAGAAGAATGACATTCATGAAATATTTTTATCTGGTAATCACATTTGAATTTTAGTTGATTTGGTTAAAAGTGATAATCATATTATTAGTATTATGTTTTTATTTTATGTATATGTGTTGAAA
Source organism: Pinus taeda (assembly GCA_000404065.3). Lineage (NCBI taxonomy): Eukaryota > Viridiplantae > Streptophyta > Pinopsida > Pinales > Pinaceae > Pinus > Pinus taeda. Next base: position 19,486 of record APFE031583001.1, on the reverse strand, counting down.
ATTGTCAATGAATCATTATGTACAATGATATTGGTAGATACTATACGTACATAACTTTGCACAACAATGTCTCCTACTATACCACCTAATATGTTTGCTCTTAGTTTCCATGATTCAACTTTTAGTCACTGGAGTTATAGAATTTAGTTATATGTCCTATGGATCTCTAGGTGTATGTGCATTAATTTGATTTGATCATTAATGGGGGAAGCTCCATGTTGAAATCAATATGTATCCCTAAGTCAAGAGGAATATCAAGCTCATGCATTATCGCATATATTCCTTACTATAGTGTGAGTCCATATTAAAGAGGGAATAGTAATTTACAACACGTTCCTTTGAGATAATCTCTTTTCAAATGCTTTGACTCTCAACTTTTCAATTTATTTGAAACTTATGCTTGTCATATCTCAGTTTATACTTATGTTATATCCTTTGTATAATGCTTGGAACTTCTAACTCGAGCTACAAAGGAATGATCTATAATCCTCCCCACGTGTGGTTTGTGTGTCGTTGGGGTGTTGTGAGAAAGAAAAAGAACATAATGTCTTGTTCTAGATTTGAGAGATCTATCAATCAAACATTAGGTGAATAAAATTGGACAAATGATCACCACAATCACCATTGAGTTAAGAACACAAGGATCCTCAAGGTGAATTCCTCATATATCCAAGACAAACATTCAGTAATATGACTACGTATCTACTTGTATTTCCTCAAGTGAAAATGTAAATTTGGATCCTCCTACTCCTACCCCACCTTTGGTACATACTCCTCACCTAGTGTTTACACCTTTGCAATCAGTCAATGTTCCATTGGTTACCCTGGCGATTGTGTAGACACCCATTGCACAACTTAAGTAAAAAAGATAAGACGAGGAAAAACCAACAATGTTAGGGGAACTAATGCTCCTAGCTGAGCTTCCATATTTAATGACATGATATGTTGGAGTTACATGTTATCTCTGGATAATCACTAGTGATATCATATATGTTAGATAAGGAAGAGATTACTACGAAATGTGTTATACATCCTTGTTTTTCCTTGTAATAATATGAGTCATATAAGCCTTGCTTTTCCTTGCACTAATATGAATCATATAAGCTTTACGAACTAAGATAATATCCATAATAAATCTACTTGTTTAAGTTGTTGAGTAGTCATGACTAAGAAAGCTTAAATTAGTTCATACTATGTTACATTACTCTGCATTATAGTTATAATGCATATACGAAGAAGTATTATCTCCATTGGTTCATATTAGATAACACTAACCATAGGGTAAGTAAGGAACAATGAAACCGTTGTATTCCATTGATTGTGTATACCTTGGATCCAACAATTATGGATTTACTATGTCATAGCTTTCGTAATTGACATGATGTTGTGTAAAAGATATTTCTTGACGTGAGGTTGTGTAAAAGGGATTTCTTACAATTAGAGAAAATTTATTTTCAAAGGTTAATATTGAATTTCCTCGTCATAATGTGTAAGCGAATTAAAATCCTTTAAAGATTAATAGAGATAAAGTTGTGACTATGCACCTAAAATGACATGACAAATTTTTATTATTTAATTTGGGTATAGGTGAATTTTTTTAATAATATGATTTACCTACCTTATGTAAATGGTGCTCAAGCGATCTAAGACTATATTAAATATTAAAAATAAAATTAATATCTTCTATATAAATTAGAATATTGAGAATATTTTTAATGAATGGTAAATCATGGGTCAAATGTGGTTTTAATGAAGCATAAATCATGGGGTAAGCATTAATTAGAAAAATAAAATAAAAGTTTCAACCCATATAATATTAATAACATGTGTTTCTATGCACCAATATTTAGAAACAAAATGCCAAAAATTAGTAATATTTTTAACATTTAAGAAAAAATTTCTATGCACAAATATTTAGAAACAAGATACCACACTTAGTAATATTTTTAAATATTAATTTAAAACTCCCATTTCAAATTTATTTTTGATATTTTTTCATTTTACATTTTAGAAATTTATATTTTTTAAATATATATTTTTTAAATGTGAATAAATATGTTTTTGTTAATATTTGCCACCTTTTCATTTTAAGAAATATATATTTTCAAAATAATTTCATCATTTCCCGCTTTTTGTATTTTTTGGGAAGAAAAATACAAGTGAGGGGTGACTTCATTTAATTGAAAAGATAACTTGTTTACAACTAAGCAACAATGTCATAATCGAACATGGTTCGTTTGTAGCTAAGCAACGGTGCCACAATCGAATATCGTTTATTTGCAGCAGGCACTAAGCAACTGTGCCATAATCAAAGATCACAATCGCCACAACCAATGGTAATCCCTTCACCAGCCACACTCTCTTTGTGTTTTAATGAGTTTTTATTTTTCATATCCATGAATAAATTGTTGAAGAGAAGTTGGGCTACATTAGAATATTTTGAAAAATACAATAATAAAAAATTTTCAGCTGAGTTTTCCCTTTTTGTGAAAATTTTGGGTGACATTAGATGAAAATGCAGCAATTAGAATTTTGGTGCATACTTTTCTTTTCACTCATGATCAAGAATCCCGCTTGAAATTTAAGAAGCTCATCACCAATGATCCTCACAATTCCATGGCCTATTGGAGTGTTGAAGTCCTTTTGTGCAACTAGACTGGTATTACCTGCAACGATTTCCATCCACAGAGAGCGGTCACTCTCGACCTCAGTTCCAGGGATACGGAAGGCTCTACTTCTCATCCCCTTGTCAATTTGTCATTTCTCCACTCACTTGATCTTTCTAGAAATGTGTTCCAGCCTCATATCCCAATTCAATTGGGGCATATCTTTCATTTGAAGAAGCTCAGTTTGTTCGATAATCAATTAAAATGAGAGATACCATATCAACTCAGTAGTTGCAAAAGTCTAGCATTCTTAGAGCTCTCGTCCAACATTTTGAATGCAAATATCCCGGTGGAACATCAAAATGTCATCTAAAATATTTTATTATTTTTATAGATCACTAGAATAACAAAATAACAAACTTCAATCCGATGCTGCTCATCTATTTTTTTTCTTAATGTCACTTTTTCTCTTTGTATATGAGAGTCATAGTGGGCGTTTTTCATTATTAAATTTTCCATGATTGGTTAATTAAAAACAAACAATATTGTTACACTATTTTAGCATCACATGGGTCTTTATCTATTGGATGGTGCATTAGAGAAATTTAGATCTTGAATTTAGTGGTAAATATTGACGCAGGCAAGGCCTACAAATACCAGGATCCTCCGACAACCATGCATATAAAACATACACCTCAATACACGCGAGAGTTTACACTTAAATTTGCGGAAGTTTTTTTCATGATGTTGTAATCTCATGATTTATAAAAACCATGCTTGGAATTAAACCCAATTCATAACTCAAATTCTTTCTATCTAAACCAATTCCAAGACAACAAAGCTTTTCAATCTGAATATACAAATGCATCTTAATCTTCTACGAATAAATTTCATTCAATTCCAACTCCCATCTTTCATTCTTATAACGCGAGAGTTTAAAATCAAAAACTCAATAAAAAGATGCGGCCCTGCTACCATTTCAATCTCACATAAAAACCTTTCACCCCAAGTTCAAATCTTGAAACTCTTCGGACATTCCCATAAACCATCTCAAAATATATTGGTTGGATTCAATTAAAGAGTGCACCCTTACCTTTAAACTTCGATGCTTATTCCTCATATGTCTGCCCACTAACTAAATTTCAAACAACAAACAACTCGAAGTGTTTATTAGCAAAACAACTCAAAGTTTTTCATTTCAGCAACCTGCATATATGGTTTTACAACATGGATTTTTAAACAACCTCCATAAACAAAGGCACCCATATATTAAGACTGTGTCTGGCAATCATTTTCATGCTTATATCTTACTCATTCTAGACTGCGCCCTTCAGATTCTTCAACAATCGAACTATTCGACTCATGAGATTTATCTGTTTCAAAAGACCATTGTCATAAAACATACCTGTTTATTGAAATGCTGTCATCATGGCATAAGTTTGTATCTGAATGTCTCTGCGTTTCCTCCAAGTCAACTACACCATGCACTCTTTATAGATCATTCATTTGCGTCCAAACCTGGAACAAATTCTGATAGCAAATGTCAATTGGATTTAACCTTCATTCTAAGGCAATTTTTGAACCCAACATTGATTTAAGAATTGATGTCAATTCATATGAATCGAACCATTCAACTCAACTTATATCAATCACTGTCTTTGCAGATACAATGTGCTGCCAAATACCACGATTTCTTCTCAGAGAAAAACGTTTCCTCTGCTTCTGATGCAGAATGGAGACAGATAAAGCAGGAGAGCCAATGGCGTAGATGCTTATTCCTTCAATCGATCTCCCATTTCTGTAATAACTGCATGTCTTTTGTTGAGTTTAAAACCATTCAAACCTGCGCCTTCATGCTTCACGCTACATTCTTCACTATGGCAATTTCATAAAGTTCAGATTTAATCAAAAGCTAGTAAACCATGACTTACCAATACATCTCCAGGCTACACGTGGACTTTAACATTCAATGCATCCACATTCAGAATTCACTCCAGGTACTTTATAACATAATTTCTTCAACACCGCCTCACAGTAGATCCTTCATTTCTTTGTAGAACGTCTGGTAAAAAAACATGTTTCAATTGACATGGGTAAAACAAAACTCTGCGTTAATAATAAAACAGAACTCTGTCTCGGTTTACTTCGATTAGATCATACTTCACCTAATGTATATTTAGTTTTGCATTGACTTTCAATGTAATTTCATGCAGCTTTATGACTACCGTGCGCCCTCACTACCAATCAAAACAGAAAAGCAATCGATTTACTCAACACACCCAGTTTTCCTCTGGCAATTAATAACATCAATTCTTCAGTTCATGTGTAGAGTCTCAACACACATTAATTCACATGGATTTATTATTCCAACTAACCACTGCAATTTCAATGTTATATAATATCGATTTCTGCAACCATGTGTAGAACTATATCTCAAAATTTATTAAATGCAAACATGTTCATACAAAATCGAATTCAGCATACTCATATGTATATAAACACAAACATTCACAAAGAGCTTTCTATTCATGGCCAGATATGCAAATCTATGGCCCTTTTACAAACTGCCCGAAGGCTTCCAAGGAGAACCCTTGCTCACTTCTCACACTCACTCACACCTTCTCATGCCTTTGAGGCTTGATGAATTTATATAATTTTTAAAAATGAACTAATTAAATGCTCAATCCCTTCAATTTCTCAACAAACCCCTAAATCATCTTTATCCCTAAAATCCTTTAACTAATTAAATTCTCTCATATCCTTTTATTAAATAAAAAGATATTTACAAAAATCCTCACCTTCTCCTATTTTATTCAAATTAATTAATAAAATATTAAAAATAATCACACCCCCTTTTAACATATTTAAAAAATAAAAAAACGCCCTTGATGCTCCTGCATCAAATATATATTCCATGTTGTTAAAAGATATCATATTTAAAATAATTAATTTATTACTTCCACCAATTATTAACCCATTTTTCTTTTCAAAAAATCTCTTTATCAACTAAAAAAATTAAACATTACTACAAATCAAAGTAACAACTTACGTTATATTATAAAATGTCTAATATGTCATATAATTTACATTATAATATAACATCCTTAATATGTTATACAACGTGCCACAATTATTGAGATATGATATGATGATATTCCACACATGTGCCAATGAAGTACTGCTAATCCTATCATGTTATCTATATCCTTGATTGAAGTGATTAAATATTAGGATAGAAGACCAAAAGGCAAATTACAAGTAAAATGACTTCTAAAAATTATGAAAATTTTGGTTTTTCCATATTCGCTTCCTCATTATATAAGGCCATAATAGGACCTGTGTGATGTTTTGAACTAATATTTGGACCTATTCGGCTATGTATGTGTATGTAATATTTGAATTTTTTTTTTTTTTTAAATAACAAGGTACATTTTTTTCTTTCTCAAAATAAAAAAGGTTGACATGCAACCATGTGTACCAATGACTAACAAAAAGGTATTGTTGTTGCAGAAATAATTGAGCCATAGCTCAGAAGGATTCTAAAGAGTTATACATGGATGGCATTACCTTTTACCAAAAGCAAGATATGTTTGATGTGATATAAAAAACTGCATGTGGTGAAATTGTAATATTTTATTATTTAAGCATGTCATTTATACAATTGTATGCATGTTATTTTGGGAGTTTTTTATATTAATGTATGTGTTTAATTATCTTATATGTTCTTTTATGTATGTGATTAGAAATAGG
>APFE031583000.1:154824-171831 GCA_000404065.3 Pinus taeda | reverse complement strand
TCTTCTTTTCTTTCCCAACTTTGAGAAATCTGACTCTCTTCTGTTTTCCATAAATGCAATTCTCACAAAAGTCCAAATCAACATTCTTCAAACCCCGCAACAAATTCCTTGATTCAAGAATCTTCATCCCCTTTTCACTCATGTGTTCGAGCCTATGATGCCATAATGTTGCATCTGCTCCTTTGGAAGTTAAATCATTAACAAAGTTAGAAATACCATTGCATAAATACAATGTACCAACCTTTTCGCCTTTTGCTATTACCAAGGCTCCTTTGGTGACCTTCCAAGCTTTATCTGTGAAATTTTTCACACAACCTTCATCGCCTAACTGCCTTGTTCAAATCAGATTTTTCTTTAGATCTGGAACATGCCTTACCTCCTTTAATAGCCATTGGTTTCCATTCTGCTATTTAACAAGAACCTTACCCATTCCAACAATTTTATAGGGTTTATCATCACCCAAACAAACTTGTCCAAAATCTCCTTGAACATAGTCATGAAAGTATTTTTTATCAAGTGTGGCATGGAATGAGGCCCTTGAATCTACCACCCAGGAATCAGTAATATTTTCGAAAGAAAGAATCAAAGCATCTTGTAACACCTCACCTGTCACATTTGCTTCATGATTGTTTTCTTGTTGTGCATCCCCTTCTTTTCCCTTCCAAGATCTATAGTCTTTCTTTAGGTGTCCTTTCTTTCCGCATTTCTAGCACATTATCCCTGATCTAGACTTGGATCTGCTTTTCCTTGATTTACTATGATATCCTGAGCTCTTTCCTCTTTCCATTTTTCTTCCCCTAGACTCTGCACTCAAAGCATTACCCGATGTCTCACTAGAACTTTTCCATCGCATTTCCTCGCTAAGGATAGCACCGACAACATCATCAAACTTTAAAGTACTAGATCCAGACACAGAGTTACTAATGGCCATTACTAAACCATTCCAACTTTCTGGTAATGAGCACAAGAATAGCAAAGCTCTAACTTCATCATCAAAGTTTACCCCTATAGAGCATAACTGACTTGTAATAGTATTAAAATCATTTAAATGGTCTGCAACAGATCCACCTTCCGACATCTTCATATTAAATAACTATTTCATAAGAAATACCTCGTTTGAGGCCGAGGGTTTTTCATATAGTTTCTCCAACGCCTTAATCAAACCCTTTGTCGTTGTTTCCTTCGAAATGTTGAAGGCGACTGATGCTACGAGGCACAACCGTATTTTTCCGAGTGCCTTTCTATTGAGAAGGTTCCATTCTTCATCTGTCATACCCATCGACATCTTTGTTTTGTCGCCCAATGGTAGGTATAGATCTTGTTGATACAGATAATCTTCCATCTACATCTTCCACAGCGAGAAGTTTTGGCCGTTAAATTTCTTGACCCTAAACTTACCATCTTCCACCATTTCTTCCACTCGAATGAGGAACCCTTCTTTCCTGTAATTTTATTAGCCAAATGGACCTTCGGCTCTAATACCAGTTGTTAGAAAATTATATATTACGGAGCAATGGAACACATATAATATTGCAGAAATATAAACACAGAAAATGCATAAAACAAGAGAGACATAGATATACGTGGTTCACCCAGTATGAGCTACGTCCACCCTGAACAGCTAGTCCTTCCTTTCTATTATCTAGCAAAATGAAGAGACACAACCTACAGTAGATCCACTGTAATATCCTCTGTTTTCTCTCACAGTCTCACCTCTCTGCTTCTCGCCAAGAGAATACACATCTATATCACAGCCTCAAATGCAATGCCCTCATACAAAGAGAAGTTTTTCTCTCTAGGGCAAAAAACCCTAAACTAAACATAATTTCTACCGTTAGATCATCTGCCTAATGAATGGCCTAGATTGACTAGAAATTACTATACTTTTACAAGGAAAATTTACATTTATTTTTGGCTTCGGGGGCGCTGCCCCCAAAACCCCTGTCGGGGGACCACTGGCCCTCGAACCCCCCCCAATTGAGGGGGATCGGCCCCCCTGGACCCCCGCAGGGGGGACAAGTCCCACCTGCGTGGAGGGGTGTACAAACTTCCTGGGGTATACATTCGGCTGAAACAAAGACCTTTGAACAATCATGCTCCACACACAACAATTCTATGAATCGCGGAAGTTGAATGAGCACGAACAAAACTACCCCACACATGATCTTGAGTTAGTAGCAATCATACATGCATTGAATATGTGGAGGCACTATCTTCTTGGTAGGAGGTTTGTACTATTGACTTATCACATTGGGTTGAGGTATTTGTTTGACTAGCCGAATCTGAATGCCTGATGGGCTAGATGGTTGGTCATGATCAGTGAGTTTGATTTCGAGATCAGGTACATCAAAGGTAAAGAGAACAGGGTGGCATATGCTCTCAATAGGTGGGTATAGGTAAATCCCTTGACAGTTATGAGCTCCTATGGGACAAACTTATAGGATAAGATCTTATGGTAGATCAACAGGATGTTAGGTATATGGAGATTGTGCATAGGTTGCAGCAAGGTAATGGTACAGGTACAAGTGGTAGTACAAGTATAGATATAGGTGCAGGTATAGCTACATGTAGTGGTACAGATATAAGTAGTGGTACAGGTACAAGTGTGTAGAAATTCCCACTGTAGATCACCTAGTAATGCAATGTACTAAAGCAAAACACTTGATCTACTTCTACAAACAATTTAGCAGAAGCTTAATCGAACATGAGCAACATCAATAAGAACACATATAACTGATAAGAAGGAATCAATCACACATAACACAGAAGATATAACCTGGGGAAAACCTTAGCCTAAAACCCCAACTCTGTATTATCATACAAGTGGAAATATAGCCAGTATTACAAAAAGAATCAGCTCAAAAGCTATCCTGCTCTTTCTGCAATACCTATGCTGCTCATAGACAGTCAAAGGCCTATATCTAACCTCTGGTCTACCATCCAAGACTCCTATTTCTTTGTGCAATTTTGATTGGGGTCCAGTGCAGTCACTTGTGTGAATTGGCCTCTTCACACACTCACTAACCTCTAATCCAACTACACAGTCTTGAAGGGGATAAATCCTCATCATGGATGAGCTTCCTTTATAAGAAAAAGATTCATCTGACTGATAGTACATTTTCCCTTCTATGATCTCAACTGGTTCTCTATCTGAAATGACATGCATGAGTTATCCATGAGTGAATACTCAGTTATCTGAAATATAGTAGTTACATGCATGCAAGAATTAACTAGCTGAACTCTCATTAATTTAACAAACTGTTAAATTAATCTAACTGGACTTGACTCAGTTAACTGAGCCAACTAATTACAACTCAATATTAGAACTCATCCTTATCTCTTTAACTAATGGACAAATTCCTCAATTAATAGATAAAATGTTGCATGTCCTCACATAGAATTCACGTTTGATTTTCCTTAACTAATTAACTCAAGATGAATTAATTAATTAATTTACAAACTATTGTTAATATCAAATTCGAATTTTACTTCCAATTTTTAGTCTAGGGACTGACTAAAATAGGAATCCATCCTGAACTACTAAAAATAGAATGCTATTTTTAGCACTTCCATTTTTCATTCCCTGTTGCCCAATCCAGCACTGGTACTCAAATTGCCATTTTTAGTAGTGCTATTTTTAGCACTTCTATTTTTAGCATTTCTAGTTGCCATTTTCAACACTCCCTCTCAACAAGAAAGGCTTCCTCTTGAACCCGATCCTGTACCTTCAAAATGTTCTGCATGTGAAACTTCTACCAAGTGTGGTTGCTTCAGCAACTCTCGGAACAAAAAAACTCCCAACTGACCTCTTTGTTGGGCTAGAAACATACTTTGAGGCTAAAGCTCTACCTGCTACTGACAAGTGTTCCCTTATCTAACCTTTGTGCTACTGTAACATCTCCATGCATCTCTCATTGTTGCACACCTCTCTGTACCATCGCATTGGTGCAACACACTTGTGCCTATCGCATTGCTGCAACCTACTAGCTCTGCGCTATCTTGGGATTCCTACACTGTATCTCTCTCTACCGCTCCATCCACATTTGTCTCTCCCTAATCAGTCAGTCTTGCTACTCCTCATCGGGGCTCCTGTAGCAAAGTTGAATCAAAGAGGTTGGGTACCTCAAGGATCCTACCCCTCCTCCTTAGGACGATCACTCCACATCGCCCCACCTCCTACCTGGAGGTATGGCTATATGTGATCCCCTAGCCCACCTAGGTCTAAGTTTCCCCCTATTGGAGGTCTCTGCATGAGTAGATGTCTCTACTCGATCTCCTCTCAGCTTCCCCTATTGTGGATGATCCACAACCTCCTGAAACTGCTCTACCAATCGTGGCTCCTCCACAATCATCTGAGACTTCTTCTAGCGCTGCATGTTGAGAGGTAATATACTCTCCCTCTCAACCACCAAGTCTGCATTAGTTGCCTTGCTGTTCAAGGCTTTGCATGCATCTTGAACCTCAAGAGCATACAGGTTCTTGACCCGTGAAACGATCTGCTTCACTTGTCTAGTGATGATGTGTCTAAGGAAAACCTTTCCCTTACTGAAGACTACATCATAGCCTCTATCTTCGAGCATCGCAATCGACACCAAGTTTCTCTTCAGTCCTGGTACATACTGGACATCGGTCAAGGTAAGGCGAGCTCCATGCTCCCTCTGAAAAATAATCGTGCCTACACCTAAGACACTGTACTTTTCATCATTACCCATCGCTATGAGTATCTGGAGATATTTCTCCTACAAAGTACTGAACAAACTCTTGTCACTAGTCATGTGGAAAGAAGCTCTACTGTCAAGAAACCAACCACTTCCCACCATGGATGAAACCATGCATGTGAAGAGTGTGAAATCCAACTCGAACTATGAGGCAAGTGCCTCACCTTCAGATCCTTCCCCAGACCCTTCTTGGATTTCCTCTGTGGACAATTTGTAGCAAAATGGCCCAGATCATGACAATGAAAGAATCACGCTTTCAATTTGTCAAACTTCTTCCCACAATGGGAAGAACTGGATTCGGAAATAGAAACCTTCTCCTTCCCCTTCTTTGCCTTACTCGCTAAGGAAAAGTTTTCTTAATCCTCCATGGATGAAGAACCATCTCTAGCGCTTCTTATTATCTCCTCCTGCATCAAATCTGACCAAAGTCGTTCCCAATCTGGCAGTTTCTCTATTCCATTAACTGAGTCCTGGTAGCTATGCCAGCTCTTAGGAATATCGAGGAGTGCAAGAATCACCATGTCATCATCAACTGTCATGATCCACACTTCCAAGCTCATCCCTGCATGAGGTGAGCTTGTTCAGATACATAGAGATCGTGTCACCCTTTTCACACTTGACCTTTCGAAGTTTGTCCTTTAGTGTCAGCTTCCTCTGATCACTACTATTTTGATAAAGATCTTTCAATATTTTCCACAGTGAAAACAAAGTCTCCTTCCCATGGAGGCTTGAGACAATGTGATCTCAAACTCCCTCCAGGAGGATTCTCCTTGCTCTAGTCACACACTTTTTCCATTCCACCAGTTGAGTAGCATCAGTCGGCTTCTGGACTTCTTGATCAATGAAGTCCTTTAGACCGTTATCTTCTAATACTACCTCCATGCAATCCTTCCAGGCTATATAATTCGAACTGCCATCAAGGGCATATTTGAGTCTCAAACCACTGAATGCCATCGGTGAAATAGATGTTATAAGAACTCAATTCAATATTCAGAAACCACAAACTTCAACTTCTCCCTTCTTGTATATTGTTCTAACTTGATCACTTGTGCTCCGATACCATGTAGAAATTCCCACTGTAGATCACCAGGTAATGTAATGTACTAAAGAAAAACACTTGATCTACTTCTACAAACAATTTAGCGGAAGCTTAATTGAACATGAGCAACACCAATAAGAACACATATAACTGATAAGAAGGAATCAATCACACATAACAAAGAAGATATAACTCGAGGAAAGCCTCAGCTTAAAACCCCAACTCTGTATTATCATACAAGTGGAAATATAGCCAGTATTACAAAAATAATCAGTTCAAAAGCTATCCTGCTCTTTCTACAATACCTCTGCTACTCATAGATAGTCAAAGGCCTCTGTCTAACCTCTAGTGTTCCCTCAAAGCCTCCTATTTCTTTGGGCAATTTTGATTGGGGTCTAGTGCAGCCACTTGTGTGAATTGGCCTCTTCACACACTCACTAACCTCTAATCCAACTACACAGTCCTGAAGGAGATAAATCCTCATCATGGATGAGCTTCCTTTATAGGAAAAATATTCATCCAACTGATAGTACACTGTCCCTTCTCTGATCTCAACTGGGTCTCTATCTGATCTGACATGCATGAGTTATAAATGAGTGAATACTCAGTTATCTGAAATACAGTAGTTACATGCATGCAAGCATCAACTAACTGAACTCTCATTAATTTAACAAAATGTTAAATTAATCTAACTGGACTTGACTCAGTTAACTGAGCCAACTAATTACAACTCAATATTACAACTCATCCTTGTCTCTTTAACTGATGGATAAATTCCACAATTAATAGATAAACTATTGCATGTCCTCACATAGACTTCAAGTTTGATTTTCCTTAACTAATTAACTCAAGATGAATTAATTAATTAATTTACAAACTGCTGTTAATATCAAATTCGAATTTTACTTCCTATTTTTAGTCCAAGAACTGACTAAAATAGGAATCCATCTTGAACTGCTAAAAATAGAATGCTATTTTTAGCACTTCCATTTTCCATTCCTTGTTGCCCAATCCAGCACTGGTACTCAAACTGCTATTTTTAGCACTTCTATTTTTAGAATTTCTTGTTTCCATTTTCAACAAAGTGCAGGTGCACATGGTATGAATTGTTGTATTACAGTAGATGGATTGGTCAGATTTAGAGACAAGATATATGTGCCAAATAACAGCGAGATCAAGAAGGTGATCTTGAGAGAGTTTCATGAAAAACCCTATTCAAGTCACCCATGTTATCAAAAGACATTGACAACAATGAAGAGATTTTACTATTGGTCGAATTCGAAGAGGGATGTAGCAAAGTTTGTGGTGAAGTATTTTGATTTTCAGCGAGTGAAGGAAATGTGAGGTCATTTCCATGTATTTCATCTAGGGTTTCCAAAGACAGTGAGAGAGCATGATTCCATCATGGTTATCGTGGAAATGTTGACAAAGGTTGCACACCTCATTCCAGTGAAGTCCACATTCTTAGCTAGCGATGTGGCACAGATATTCATCAGAGACGTGGTTAGGTTGCATGGTTTTCCAAAGAAGATTGTGTCAAACAGGGATGTGAAGTTCACTTCCAGGTTTTGGAAGGAGTTGTTTGCAGGTTTGGGCACAGAGTTAGCCTTCATCACAACTTATCATTCGTAGACAGATGGACAGACAGAGAGGGTTAAAATGATATTGGAGGACATGTTGAGGATGTATGTGATGCATCAGCCACATAAGTGGGAAGAGTATCTCCCCTTGGTAGAGTTCACATACAACAACGTTTATCAGGAGTTGTTGAGGATGAGTCCTTTTAGGGCATTGTATGGGTAGAGTTGTAACACTCCTATCAGTTGGGGTGATCCCGTTAACAGGGTATTGATTGGACCAGATATGTTGGTAGACATGGAACAGGAAATGTAGATGATCAAGAAAAATCAAAGGAAACATAGGATAGGAAGAAGAGTTATGTAGATAGGAACATGTTGTTCAAGGAGTTCCAGGTTAGGGGACAGGTGTACTTGTGCATCAAACCGAAGAAGAGTTCCTTATGAATTAGATCATGTGCCAAGCTAGCACCACCATTTTGTGGAGCCTTTAGTATCACTGAGAGGATTGGGCTAGTAGCCTATCCACTTGCACTGCCTCTGACAATGAAAGTACATGCTGTTTTCTATGTATCTTTGCTTGAGAAGTATGTTAAGGATGTTGATCATGTGATTAACTAGTCTATATTCCAGGTTGAACGAGATGGAGAATTATTGCCAGAGCCTTAGTGTATATTGAAAAAAAAGGTGCTCATGCTTCGGAACCGAGCAATCGAGCAAGTTAAAGTGCAGTGGAAGCACTTCGGGCTCGATGAAGATACATGTGAGATGGTGGATCAGATGCGGGTTATGTATACTTCCTCGTTTGCCGGTTGAGGCACAACAGTTTTGGCTTGGTGTTTTGGTGTGATTTTGGTATAAGTTTTGATGATTTTGCTATATGTACATATGTATATGGATGTAAATATTGCCATGAGCTAAGTTATGAAGCTCCAATAAGTGGTATGGGTGTCATCTCATTATGATGTCATGTTATTATGTTGTTATGGTGTTGGTTTTCTTTTCAGTAGGGTGATCATTGTAAATACTGCATTGAGCTATGTCATAAAGCTCCATGGGTAGTATGTTTGATTTTCAATGGTTTAGTTGAGGTCTTGGTGTGGTCTAACACTAAGGATGTTGTTCCCCGAGGGTGAGGGTTATGTAACAACCCTGGTGAAAATTCCATGTAATAAAAGTTAATAAAGGTAAAAACAATAACCACAGTTGATGGGACACTTATTCCAAACTGAATGTTGGGAAAGACATCCTAGGGGGTGTTCATTTGATTGTTTATGACTAAGGAAACTGGCAAAGGAAATGGCCAAGGCCTTAGAAAGGAAAAATGGAATTTTGTCACAATTATTTATGAAAATAATGGAAATTAGGCGAAAAAGGAGGTGAAAGGTCACAGGCTGCATGTGAGGAGAAAATTGAAGGAAAATAATGGAAAATGGAGAAATTGGCAAGCTCTTGGTTAGTGTAACCTTTTTTCAATTGATTTTTGGAACTCTCTCATTATTCCCTCTCTCTCACACACACTTTGACACTTAGATTTTTCTTGGAGAAATTTTGGCATTGGAGAAAGAAAGGCAAATAAGGTAAGAAGAAGCAAAGATCAAGCAAGGAAAGGCAGGATCAAGTAGCCACATTAGGATTCTTTGTAGGTATCAAGCCGCATGTGTATTTTCTTTGCTAGATTTGGCATGCATGGTATTTCATGTGGTTCTTTTCGATCACGGCATGGGTTTTTCCAGGTGTAACAGTGTTTTAAGCCTAGTCTTTCCATGTCCAGATAGCCATCGTGTGATGGGGTTCTCATGTTTTGGTTAATATGGATTGTCAGATGGATTCAAATTTGAGTGGGGTGGATCTCCGAATGATAGAGCACATGGCCTAGTGGTCCCTATACTAGACTGTGGATCACGGTAAAGCCACTGGCCTAGTGACCCCTGAGCCAGACTGTGGGTTGCGGTAAAGCCAGGATTGTGTTGCCTCAGTGGTCGTAGGAATCCTTGCCATTGAATGGTAGGATATATAGTAAAGCAAAGAGGTGGTTTTCTCTCCGTTGGGCATATTAACCCCTGGTTTGGGATATGAGGTAAATCCTGGAGAGTGGGTCTCGATTTAGGGCCTAGTGATCAGGGTTTGGATTGTAGTAAAGCCTGAGAGACTAGGAGATAGGAAATTCCTCATGGTGTAGGTGGAGAAATCCGGTGGCATCCTTGCTTGTTTGGCCTAGTGATTGAGTGGAGATCATGGTAAAGCCTCTTATGATGTTTTC
Organism: Pinus taeda; assembly: GCA_000404065.3. Taxonomy (NCBI): domain Eukaryota; kingdom Viridiplantae; phylum Streptophyta; class Pinopsida; order Pinales; family Pinaceae; genus Pinus; species Pinus taeda. Next base: position 162,234 of record APFE031583000.1, on the reverse strand, counting down.
ATTGTGTTGGCCTAGTGATCTGTGATGGATTACGGTAAAGCTCGATTTCTACTAATGAGGGTGAGGTGGTTTAGCCTCGGTATGCCTTGGGTGTTTCTTTTGGTTTGAGTCCCACATTCATGTTTGGAATATGGCACGGGGGTGAATGGCTGAAGAGAGATTTGGCTTAGCCATTCTATGGTCGCATGGAATGTGTTAGTCCCATCTCTAGTTGGTTTATTGCATTCATTAATGAGAAATTCATTCCCTTGATTTTCATGTGTAAATGTATGGATGTATATGTGGATTTTATGGCTGATATGTTTATGATATTTATGTCCCTCTTATGTTGGTTATATGTATGTTTTATGAAAACAACTATGTATGACTCTCAGCATGCTTTTACTTTTAAATGAATGGATAAGTTATCAATGGACTAACAGATGATAATGCAACAAATGACATGAGGGAACAATGGTTCATAACGATTCTCAAATAAGTATGAGATCCCTACACTTAATTCGATTGTTTACACCTGTAGGTTACATGTTGGATATGTTTGACAAAATCCTTGGCATGGCTAGTAGGGGCCTGATTATGGTCTTGTTCAAATTATTTCTTTTGCATCATTGTTTCCCTATTCTTTTACTATTCCTAAGTTATCATTCCATTTTGGGCAATGACCTGGGCTCTGTGCCTAAAAAAGTGGCTCAAATATTGGAGTCGCTGGCATAGCATTGATAAATTTAGTCTCTAGTTGCTGGCAAACAAGCCTGTGGGAGCGAATTTTGGTTTTTGGATACTCTCTTGCCTATAGCATGGGAGCGACTGAGGCCTAAGATGTAAAAAACATCAGTGGGACCTAGGGATAGGATGTTTGAGTGGATGACATGTCTCCTGAAGGTTCTGTTGTTGATGTGGATAGGTTGGTTGATGTGTTTCGATGATTCCACTTCCTTGATGTCACATAGGAGGTCGAATCCAATCATAGTAGCATCTCATCACATGTTTACCCAGTTGGCATGGTTACTTTGGTAGATGTGGGAGGAGGTTATTAAAACCACTCAATTATTACTAGAAAGAAAAGTTATCCCTCACTCTAGTTCATGTGGTTTATAAACAACATCATGACATCCTATTGGCTAGGAGTTCTGGTGGATTGGTGGAGAGCTTGGTGAACAACAGTTTGTTGTAGGGAAAATTACTAATCATGGAATTTTCTTAATTTTCCATGGATGGTTGGGACAACTGAAGGAATTCTTTGGCATGGACGAGATCAACGTGATTGAGATTACTTCATGTGATGGACTAGATATTGGCATGCTAGATTCTTCATCAGATCATGATGTTTCACATCCAATATTGGAGGGATTTGCATGAGTGGTATTTGATCTAGGAGGATGAGTGCTTGCAGGACTGAGCCAATGGAGATCGTGTAGGCTCAGAGGGAGTCTAACTTTAGAGAGAGCAACCCTATGGAGGTTTGGGATCTTCAGGTTTAGATGTTATGAGGCAGAAGCACTACCAAGATTGTCGGGTTCATTCTATAGATCTTGTTGCAGTGATGGACGTCAGATGGTCTAGTGTCGTCGGATGATGATACTTCCTACTCTTGGAAGTATCTCCCTAATCTATAATGTAAACTTGAAGGTGATGGTAAAAATTGCAAGTAAAATTTCTATATATTGTAGACAATGGATCACATTGCAAAACACATAAAATTATGGTTTTTAAACTTATTTAACAACATAAAACAAAGACAATATACCATATTAGAAACACATAAAAGAAAAAAAGATAAAGGAGTTCACTCCTCTCCTGGGCTACATCTCCTGGTCCAGCTTCCAATGATGTGCCTCTTTCATTAAGTGCTCAAATTTGTGTTTACATAGATTTATAGTGCTCAGAATGTAAATATTATGTCTCCAATGGCTTAAGAACTGTCAAAAACCCCCATCTGAGCTATTTTTGCATCTCATTTGGCTAAAAATTGAGAAAGTTATGCTTCCCTCCAAGTTTTTTTCATTTTCCATAACTATCTATCCTACAATTCGACCCAAACCTGGCTGAGCACCCCAAACTCAGAACTGGCGCACAAATTATGCCTGCAATCATGCCCAATGGTGAAAATTGTCAAATGTTTTAAATGCCCTATAACCCATAGTTTCAGAAAATTATGGTTGTATGGGGGCCATGTGCCCAGGGGCTAGGGCTAACTCCCCATCCCTGTCGGCTACCCCCAACTAAACTAGCACTTGGTTACAATGAGTGCATAAAACCCAAAATTGGGGCCTTAATCCGTGCGCGCGCCATATGCTGGAGACTATGGTCATGTGTGGCCCCATGTGGCCTGGGGCTGGCCCCCTTCCGTGCGCCGAGGGGTTGGCCCCTCCTATGAAGCTCCTGATTCAATATTATGGGTTCACAGGGCCGTGACTTGGGGCTAGGGCTAAGCCCTAGCCCTTGGTCTTGCCCCAAGGTTTTATGGGCATGGGGACCAGGGTTTGGGCTTAGCCCCGACCCAACCTCCAAACTTGATTTATGCACAATTTAAATGTAAGGTGAGAGTTATATGGGTTAAGTCCCAACGTTGTGGTGTAGTGGTATTGCGACTTGTTGCTTGGTCAGAGGTCTAGTGTTCGACCCTGGTGTGGTCCCTTCAGCCCCTAGACAAATTTTAACATCCCACTAGGAGGTCACGTGGCAGTCATCCATTGGCCCACGTGGCTTCCAACCATTGGACCCATCAAATCCCAGTCAGCCAATTAAAATAATAAAAAAATTATAACCAGTCATATTCAACCATTTTTGCACCAATATAGAGAGGACAAGTGGTAGCCTATCATTGGACCAAAAATATACCATCAAGGTGTCAAACCTGCAATTTTTTACTTATTTGGGAAAATGATCAGAACACAATATTAGGAGCATACGATATTGGTTTTGAACGATTCAAGTTGCATTGGATTTAGGTTGATGACATCTACACTCTAGCATAGGTTTCGATCACTTTGAACGCTTTGAATTTTGAGCACTTTACTGATCCCTTGGATCACTCCCTCGCTAAGAGGGAGTGTTTATTTTTGTAGATTGGGAGGTACTACAAGCCTTGAGGATCAGGGGTTTGGAGGAAGGAGCTCCACAAGTGGGCTTGAAAGCCAAGCTTGGGTTTTTTCACCCAATATTGTTGGGCCAAAACCTTGACGAGATTGTGACATGTGATGGATGAGAATGATAGTAAATGTTGATATGAATCCAACGCATTGACAATCATCTAATTCTGAGTTGTCATTGAAGAGATATGAATTTTTGAAATTCATGGTTGGATTTACACGTGTTGGTCAATTTGGCCTAGTGTTTAGAGGCCTAATGACAGTTGTACAAGCTGATGGAGAGAATTTGTTGAAACCCCAAACAAAGGTATAAAAGGAGGCCTTGTGTGAGGCATTAGGGTATATCATTGTGCAATAAAAGGAAACTCGCATTAGGTAAAGGATATCTCTCTTTGGACCACAGGAAGAAGGTAGATTCAAGTGAAGGAGAAGATGGCTAGTTGAGCATCTTCATGATTGTTTTGGGAGCTGAGTTAATATGCAATAAAGGTCGAGGTGTTTAATGCATGGTTGGGCTGATTTGGGTGATCTTGTAGGTCCATTTCCTCTTTGTTTTGAAACAGTGCATACCTGTGTTATTGTAGGAGCTTAGTGTGTCTTGGAGAGGGGCCAGGAGGCCTAGAAGCATTCGTGTGCTAGGTGACACGCAAAAGAAATCCAAGTGCAGGATTGGATGAACATACTAGGGTTGATTTGTCACTAAAATAGGTCGCAATCCTTTTTGTTGTAGTGCAAATTATGGTACAACTATTTGAAGTTGGTCGAGAGGCCTAGGAGGTAGACTAGCCTAAGTTGTAGTCACAAGGAAAGGAAGAGAATTGTATGAGCCTATTTTGGAGGAAAAACATAGGTTGTTGCAACAAGGAATTGGGAGTGTTAAGTACCCTAACCAGGTCTGCTAGAAGTATATAGGAGCCCAAGATAAGTGAAGCAAAGAATAAGGTATAGTTGTCTTCATTTGTTAATGTTGGATGCTAGAGGATGTGGGTCCTAACTTAGGACAAATGTGGACATCTTGTGATGCAATCACATTAGTAGTTGTGTGTGTGCCATGTCAAGAGGAGCAGCAGATAGTTGCACAACAATAGGGTCATAGGAGAAGTATTTTGGCAGCCAAGAGGAGGTATTTCCTAGATGTTTGGATGCCCTAACTAGGAGCATAATTTACAGGAGGATTAGTCACTCATGGTCTATTGGAGGGCAATGTGAGAGTGGACCAACAGTGAACATGTATTGGGTATTTATGGTTTGGTGGAGGACAACGTGATATTTCCCAAGTTGGAGCCCAATGTGCACCATATTCATGGACTTAGGTGGTTGCTAGAGTGGTAATCGTTGAGCTCAAGGTTTGATGAGCCAGAGGAGCAGTTAAGCAACCCTAGACTTGTGTGTGGAGAAGGACTTCTACAACAGATGATGGGCTATCCTCCTAGCCCATGTTTATTGTGGGAGATGGACATCTTTCTAATAGGTGACATCCCTCTGTGCCTTATGTTGGTTTTCATTGGAGCACTGATATGAATTGGATCCATCAAGAATTGTCAAAGAACCATGATTGTATCAGGTCGGGACAAATATCTAAAAATTCCAAAACAGTGATCAAAAACACCCTGAACCAGTGGCAATGGAAACCAGCGTGGAACAACGAGGACCTCGGTCAAAGCGTACTGACCGAGGCCCATGGAGACTGTGCACAAGGTCAAAGTAGCCCCTGGGAGGCCCAGATCGGGAAAATAAGGATGTTTTTGATGCGCGCTTAGTGCTAATTGAGCATTGCTGGGCGAGCAGGGCTATAATGAAGGAAAAGCCTAAGCACTCGGTCGTGTGGGGGAACTAAAGAACTACGGGTAGAAAAGAGAAAAGTGCTAATGTACAAAGGCGGGACCCGTGCTTTGGAAAATTGGCGGTATTGATCGGGGTGCCCACAAACGGTAAGAGGTTTCGGATGAGAGCGGAGCGATTCCATACATCGATCGACATGTGGCAAGCAGAGGTGAGAGAAGACTGCTGTTGATCGTGTGCTATTGGTCGAGCAAGTCAACCACGCAGGATGTGCGTATGGCGTCGGATCTGGAGGCCCCAGATCGGATGACTAAGATCGAGCCCAACAGGGGGAAGTGGAATCGACAAAGGAATGAGCCACGATTTAGAAGGATTTGGAATCCGTTTGACTACCATGGTGGAGGAAGAACACATCCACAACATAACTGAAGAAACGAACCAACGAAGTAGGCTGGTGCCATTTAGAGGAGGACATGTGACCACTCCCTAAGCATTCATGATGACGCCGAACAGGGAACTCTAAGTGCAGCTGCAGGTGAATCAACAGAGGTGGACAAGGAACTGAATAGGCATTGGAATGAATGGCTAAAAGCCATGAACAGAGACATAATAAATAGTTGGGAGTCAGTTAGAGTGAATCCCGAGAGGAGGATTTAACACTGAGAGACAGAAACGAGAGAAGAAGGTAGTAAATCAAAAGAAGAAAGAGACAGAGGGCTGATCTAACCATCGGCAGCATCAAGCACCAGAGAGCTTGAGAGATTCAAGCCATCCCATAGAGGAATCTGTCCAAACTGAGCACCACATTTGGCTCTTTCCACTGAAGACCAGAAGGTCATAGAGCTGGTAGGAAGAAGAAGAGTCTGTGTACTCCAGTGGCTTGGGGAATCGAACAACCACCCTACCAAGCAAAGCCTGCTTCAGGAGAACTCACATCGAGTCCCTGTATTGTAATTCTCTGCTTAAAGGCACAATAAAACAAGGCCACCACTGAAAGCTGGACCGGATATGTAGCCCTGGAGAATAGGGTGAACTCCTTATTAATTTCTTGTGTTCTTGTATTTGCTTACCGTATTTCTCTACTGTCTTTCCATTCAATTGTCTGTGTATTGGCAATCTGATCGATCTGTTGCTTAAATAACATAGACATACACCAACATATGAGTCTGTAATACCTTCATTTAATAAATCTTTAACTTAGATCACTCATAGGGTGATTATCAGATCAAGTGATATCAGAGCCCTAGGCTATAAGGTTAGACAAGCTTGTGTTGGTTTAGCTGTTGAATGCTCACTAGATCAAAGCTCAAATTAGGAAAGGGAGAGTTGTTTGAAACTAATCCTGAAATTGGGAGAGTCTATCCTCGGAAGACAATGTCAGAGGAAGGTTCTATGGGGCCAGACCCTCAATTCATGGAGAGTTTCCTAGCTATAAAGTCTATGGTAGAAGAAATGATATGGACTTTAGAAAGCATAAGATGAAGATTTCATCAGGTTATAAACAAGATAAAGAAGAAGATGAGTCTCATTCCATGACCACTCCAAAAGGAAAAGGGAAAGAGGAAAGCTTTCTCACACCTCCTAATAGCCCTGTGCATAATAAGAAAGCATCTCTGATCAAGCTAGATGTTAAATTTGATTTGCCTATATTTGATGGAGAGATAAATGCTGAAAAGTTGGATAATTGGATTAGAAAAATTGATGTGTATTGCAGAGTGCAGGACATCAACTCAGACAAGAGCAAAATTCAGCTGGCAAGCCTATGCCTAGGAGACACTGCCTTGGTTTGGTGGGAAGGCAAAACCCAAGCTGACATCAAAAGACATGGGAAGACTATCTCTGTCTGGAGTGACTTTGTTTCTACAATCAAGAAGCAGTTCTATCCATTGGCCTACATGCAACAAGCCATGATGAGTTGGAAAACTCTTCGGCAGTTTAAAGGGAAAAGTGTGCAAGGGTATACTCAAGAATTTAGAAAGAGAGCGTTGATTCTAGGGATCTCATTAGACTCACCAGAGACTCTTTTGAAGTACATTGGTGGTCTACATAGCTACATGAGGCATACCATCCTCATGTTTAATCCCACTAGTATAAATGGGGTATCTGTACAAGTTACTCATCTAGAAGCTAGAGGAAAGAATTGAAATCCAGAAGTTGGGGGACCATCCCAACCCACTGTAAGCAACAGCAAGGAGAAAAGAAAGCAGAAGTGGAAAGTAAGGAAGGCTAACACTGCACAAAAAGGCAAAGCTTCATGCACTCACTGTAAAAAGGAGGGGCATGATGATGAGCACTGTTGGATTCTGCATCCAGAGCTGAGACCTAAGAAGTCTGAGGGCAAGAAGAAGAAGGCTGTTGTAGCTATTCAGAAAGATTTGGGGTCAGACTTGGGAGATGAAACAATCATTGCAGCCACAGGAATAAAAGGTAAGAATTCTGAAGCATCTACTAGTAATTCTGCTCAAACTATTATTGATGAAGAACATGAGAGAAAAAGACATGAACTTTTTCATATTCGAGTTATTTCCAAACATCA